>JADRCD010178779.1:0-30435 GCA_019843815.1 Montemys delectorum
AGCTGGCCTCCAACTCAGAAATCCGCCTGCCTCTGCCTCCCAAGTGCCAGGATTAAAGGACTGCGTCACCACCACCCAGCTACTTTTTTTTTTTTTTTAAAGATTTATTTTGCTGGACACTTTCCTTTAATCCCGGCACTTGGGAGGCAGAGGCAGGCGGATTTCTGAGTTCGAGGCCAGCCTGGTCTACAGAGTGAGTTCCAGGACAGCCAGGGCTACACAGAGAAACCCTGTCTAGAAAAACCAAAAAAAAAAAAAAAAAAAAAGTAGAAAGTAATAGAGGAAGGCCCTAAAGGCCCTAATGTCTACTTCTAGTCTCCATATGTATATATGGGAAGCGGACTTCACACTCAGGTACACACACATGTATACACTGTGCATGTACATGCATGCCTATACATGTACATATATGCCTACTCATGTTCATATACTATGCACACATCCATGCATCGTACACACATGCATATGAAATGCACATATATATGCCTACACTCATATACTTGTATATACTCATATACTATCTAAGTACACATAATTTATGTACATATATACATGTCATGTACACATATGCCTGCACGCACATGCATACAACATGAATATATACTTATAACATGTACACATGTACGCACTATGTACATGCATATACACCATGCACACACATGCACCATATTTACACTCTGTTGTTTTTGTTTTTATGAAACAGGGTTTCTTTGTATAATCTTAGCTGTTTTGGAACTCACTCTGTAGACCAGGCTGACCTTGAACTCTGAGATCCACTTGCCTCTGCCTCTCGAGTGCTAGGGTTAAAGGTGTATGCATGTGGAACTTTGTCCCTTAATTGTGGGGACCCATATGGCACCCCCAAACGGAGTCAGAGCAGCCCAGTCTCGTACAGGGGTGGATCTGGGGCGCTGAGAGGAAAGTTGAAATGGTGAAGTTCATGGCGTAATTAAGTTACACATATTTGTCTGTGTGTGCATGCATGTACTTATGCAGCAGAAGTGGAGGACAACTCAGAGCAGTTCTCTCCCCTACTGTGTGAGTTAGAGGGATCAAACCCAGGTTGTCAAGTTTGCCCACTAGTCCCTTTACCTGCTGAGCCATCTCACTGGCCCCAAAATGTAGTACTGCTTTTTGGTGGTCAGGACAGAGTGCTGCAGGACACATGCTGCAGTGCTGTCAGCTTCTCCGCACACAGTGGCTTCTCTTTGTGTCATATTGGGTGGTGGTTCTTCCTGTCTAATTCAGGTCCTGCTGACCCAGTACCATGCAGAACCAGGTTGGAAGATCTTTCCGTAGCAACCATCTCAGCATCTTTTATTCACCTGGGGAAATGGAGGACCAGAGAGGTTAAGTGCATTGCCTGAGGTCACACAGAAAGTTCCAAGACGTACTGCCAGGTCTGTTACATCAAGCCTGCCTGCCTGCCCTCAGAGCCCTTGGTTCATAGCACATACTGATTGATTGGCTGACTGATTAACTGATTAAGACAGCATCTCACTGTGTGACTGACCCAAGCTGGCCTTGAACTCACAGAGTTAGTGAAAGGCATGCACCACTGTGCCTGGCTTGAACTTATTTCATTTTTGTGTATTATTACTTTTTAAAAAAAAAAGATTGATTTATTGTATGTAGGTACACTGTAGCGTCTTCAGACACTCCAGAAGAGGGCATCAGATTTTACCACAGATGGTCGTGAGCCACCGTGTGGTTGCTGGGACTTGAACTCAGGACCTTCGGCAGAACCTTTGTGCCATTTCTCCAGCCCCCCTTGTTTATTATTATTAAGGTGTTTTATGGGGATGTGTGTAGCACTTGTGGAGGTCAGAGGACAGCTTTTTTAGTAAGTTCTCTCCTTCCATCATGTGGGTGCCAGGGATAGTGCTCAGGTTGCCAGGCTTGGTAGCAAGTGCCTTTTCGCCTTGACCTGTCTCCTGAGACAGGTTCTAACGTAGCCCTAGCTGTCCTTCAGTGCCTTACATATCTAAGGATAACCTTGATTTCCCTGTGAAGTGCTGGGATAGCTGGCGAGTGTTCCCCTAACTGTGCACCTCAGGATAGCTTTTCAGACTGTCGCAAGATTATTGAAGGAGGAAGTCGGTGACTCCTGCCCTAGCAGCCAGGAGGCAGAGTCAGGAGGCTTTTTCATTATAAGGTCAGCTTGAGCTAGACAGAGGGACTGTGGGAACCTCACTGACCTTCCAGAAACAAGCCAGCTCAGCCTGCTGGCACTGTTGTACATCTGTAGTTCCAGTTGCTTGGAACACTGAGGCAGATGGCTTGAATTGAAAATCAGCCTGGAAAACGTATAGTAAGATCTTGTTCAAGTGCTTGTTCAAACTAAATAAATATTCCCCAGGTGGTAGGTAACACATATCTCTTTCTTTCTTCTCATGTGTGCACGCATGTGTGTTTGCACACATACACACATATCGTTAAGAGAGTACAAGCCAAGTGGTGTGGCGCGCGCCTTTAATCCCAGCACTTGGGAGGCAGAGGCAGGTGGATTTCTGAGTTCGAGGCCAGCCTGGTCTACAGAGTGAGTTCCAGGACAGCCAGGGCTATACAGAGAAACCCTGTCTCAAAAAACAAACAAAAATAAAATAATAATAATAAGAAAGAGAGTGCAGTAGTGAGTTGGAGGCAAGCCTGGGCTACATGAGACTGTCTGAAAAAGCAAAATGAAAGCAAAAATATAAGATGTCTTTGCTATCACTAAAAGTAGGGATGGCAGGCGGATAAGTGTCCCTGCCTGTCCTCAGCCAGCACAGTGAATGGTGGCAAGCATGCCTCTGTGTGGGCGGAGAGCCACCGCGGAAGACAGCAAGGCAGATGGCACAGAAGCTCAGCCCCTGGTGCCCACGGGACGCTTGATGGTGCTGCTGCACTGGCCTGGGCCTGAGGGCGGGGAGCCCTGGGTCACCTTCAGCCAGACATCTCTAACCGCAGAGGAGGTCTGCATCCACATAGCACACAAAGTCGGTGAGTACAAGCCCAGGGAGGGGCTGATGCTGGGTTTCACCACCACTGGGTGAAAAGGTGTGAGCACAAGTGCCAGCTTACCTCAGGACCAGTAGGGGCTGTTCTAGAGGGCTGAGAAGGAGAGCACTGCTGAGCCAGGCCTGTGATCCCATAAATGGGAAGCTGAGTCAGGAGGAGCCTCACAAGTTCCAGGCCACACTCGTGACACAAGAAGACCCTGCTTCAAAAAGACAAGTCTTAGACTCAATGGTAGATAGAGCTCCCGCCTAGAATTCCCCAGTGAAGAGGCTGGAGAGATGCCTCACGGGTAGGAGCACTGGCTGCTCTCCCAGAGGACCTGGGTTCAATTCCCAGCATCTACATGGTAGTTCACAATTGTCTGTACCTCCAATTCCAGGGGGATCTGGCACTCTCACGAAAACATACATGCAGGTAAAATACCAATGCACATAAATAAGTCTTAGGAAAAGAAGATTCCCCAGCAAAGGGGCCGCTATTTGACCCAGTGGTATATCAACCACCTAGAAGCTCCCAGTGAGGGATTAGGGTATTTCCCAGTTTGTGCAGAGTGCTAACTTCTGTCCTCTGTGTGTCCCCCAAAGTCAAGTCACTAACCCTCTGAGGCCACATGCAGCTTCTTTAGTCCCAATCACACGTCAGTGGGACCACCCTTAAACTCCATTAACACATGACTTTGGTGATATCAACTTGTGAACGTTGGGACATGGTCATCAAACCATCATAAGAAGTGTGCTAGGGCCGGGCGGTGGTGGTGCACGCCTTTAATCCCAGCACTTGGGAGGCAGAGACAGGCCGATTTCTGAGTTCGAGGCCAGCCTGGTGTGCATAGTGAGTTCCAGGACAGCCAGTGCTACACAGAGAAACCCTGTCTCAAAAAAACAAAAAAACAAACAAACAAAAACAAACAAACAAAAAAATGTGCTACCAGGTGGACTGAGACATCTCTCACACCTTTCTGTTGTGTTGACATGAGCAACAGGGCCTTCACTTGATTTTAACTACAGACTTTTCCAGCCATACCCCAGTTCCCAAGATAACAATACTGAGACTTAATTATTTATGAATATTTATTTATGGCCTAGGCCATATGTATATTCTACTCCATGAGTGCCATGTGGCTGGCTACCTCTCCTCAGCGTCATGTGTCAGACTTCCCCAGAGTTCCTCTCTCTCTCCCGGAATTCTTACCTAATACTTCCTGCCTTTTGCTAAGAGGCCGTCAGCTTTTTATCGACAGGTGATGCTTCCACACAGTGCTCAGGAGATTCTCTCTACGCCACAGAGAAACTAGTCTCCACACGTGTCCAGACAGAGTCCATGCTCTGTTTGAGGAACCAAGAGACCTTCAGGCTGACAGGGGTACCAGTTCTAAGAACTGGAAAAAGGAACTAAAAATTGAAACTCAGGGCTGAGATTGTCACTCAGCTGGTAGAACACTTGTTCAGCACTCAGAGAACTACAGTTTCTCCTTCTACTCCTAGCACCACAAGAACCAGGCATGAGAGCACACACCTGTCGTCCCCATACTCTGGGAAGTGTAGGCAGGAAGCTCAGAGTGAAATCCACAGCTAGCCTCAGCTACATGTGGACTTTGAGACCAGCCTCAGCTCTGGGAGCCTTATGTCAAACAAGAGGAATGGAAAGCAAGCATCAGAGTCGAAGCCAGGCCCAGGTGACTCGGTCCTGAAAGGGTTAGGGTTTCTCCACAGGCAATAGGAAGTCATGGAAGGCTTAAGCCAGAGGGCAAAGCAGTTGGCATATAAGAAAGCTGTTTTACAAGCAAGGCACTGTATTCTTTTCAAGCCCTTAGTGAGGTTAACTTGTAGTGAGTTTGGAGAACAATTTGTGTTTACCTGACAGGTTGAAACCTTTGGTTTTTGTTGTTTGTGTGTTGAAACAGGGCCGCTCTATGGAGCCGTGGCTGACCTGGAATTCACAGAAGTCCACCTGCCTCTGCCCTCTGAGTGCTGGGATGGGCCACCATGCTCAGCCTGTTTTGTTTTGTTTTTAAGCTAGAGTTCAATATAGCTCAGGGATGGCCTCCAGAATTCTAGGATCACATGCCATTTAGTCCAATGTCCCTACCCAAGCTGCAAGGAAGCTGGGAAATGTAGTCTCGGGAAGCCTTGGCATGGTGGGAATGCTGAACTGCCTTGTGCATATATCAGCATTTGACAACTCATAGATGGGAGGGGACCTGGGAAGGGTGTGTGCAGGAGTCAGTGGCGTGGGAGCCTCAGGATCTGCACATGGTGTGGCTTCTAACTTCCTCCCTTCGTGTTCCAGGCATCACCCCACCCTGCTTGAATCTCTTTGCGCTCTATGATGCACAGGCCAAGGTCTGGCTGCCCCCAAACCACATTCTGGATACATCCCAAAACGTGAGCCTGAACCTCTATTTTCGAATGAGGTGAGTAGGGAGCGAATGTGGGAGAGAGTAAGTGTGTTTGTGTGCTTAGGTATGGGGTGTGTGTATGTGTGTGTGTGTGTGTGTGTGCATGTGCACGTCTATGTATCCTTGTGCCATAGCACCAGTGTGGAAGGAGATCCAGTATAGCCACTGTGCCGTGCTCTCTCAGATCTAACAGGTTGATCTTGGCAAGTACCCTTCCCCACTGACTCCTCCTGGCTCCATTCATCCTTTCCCTTCTTGCAGGTTCTACTTCCGGAACTGGCATGGCATGAATCCCCAGGAGCCAGCTGTATACCGATGTGGCTTCCCAGGAGCAGAGACTTCCTCAGACCGGGCAGAGCAAGGTGTACAGCTCTTGGACTCTGCCTCATTTGAATACCTTTTTGAACAGGTGTGAGCAGGGATGAGGAATTTAGACCATTTCGGGGAACAAAGGGACAGTCACAGGCTCCCTTCCACTTCCAGCGCCACTTCAGCTCGTACCAGCTGGGATCTTTAGCTCTCTTTATCAAAAGAAGGTGGGGTGAATGAGTGCTCAGATTGATTATTAATGTCTGCCATAGTCTTAAACTCCTGCAGAGGTGCTATGTGTATCTCGGTCTTCTTAGGAAAATGCTTAGCTCTTCCTTCCCCACAAGGTGCCTAGAAGTAGGAAATTAAGAGTTTGTTGGTGGTGCACGCCTTTAATCTCAGCACTTGGGAGGCAGAGGCAGGCAGATTTCTGAGTTCAAGGCCAGCCTGGTCTACGGATTGAAACCCTGTCTCAAAAAACCAAAAAAAAAAAAGTTTGTTGGCAACAGACCAAAAACCTCTTACATCTCCTTTTCTATCCATCCCTCTACCCCCCAGGGAAAACATGAGTTCATGAACGATGTGGTGTCTCTGCGGGACCTGTCTAGCGAGGAAGAAATCCACCACTTTAAGAATGAGAGCTTGGGCATGGCCTTCCTGCACCTTTGCCACCTTGCTCTCAGCCGCGGCGTCCCCCTGGAGGAGATGGCTAGAGAGATCAGGTGACTGGGAATGGAATGGGACCAGGAATAAGTAAGTGGATTAAAGTCCCCATGCCCTGGCGTCCCAGAGTGGACCTCTCATGTTGCCTTCATTCATCCCGCAAACATGTGTGAGCACCTACTATGTACTACATATTAGGACAGAATATCAACTCTGCAAGTTCGCATGTTGTGAAGCAGATTGAGTCGTAAAGCAAATACAAACCCTGGGGCTGAGAGGGTGTAGCAGATCCGACTTTTGCACAAGACTTGAGGTCAAGTGCCTCACAACTGTCCATAGCTCCAGTGCAGGGGTTCCAAAACCCTCTTGACTTTCACTGACACCCCCACACACGGCATACACAGAAGTAAAAATAGTGCAGAGTCTTAATTAAAGAAATACAAATATTAAATGTAGAAATACTAAGCGGGATCAAGGGACTCTTGTCCGTAGCCCATGCTCCTATAGCTCTGTAGCCCAGGCTGGCCTCAGACTCACAGAGATCTTCTTTTTTTTTCTTTTTCTTTTTTTTTTTTTTAAGATTTATTCATTTTATGTATGTGAGTACACTGTCTTCAGACACACCAGAAGAGGGCATCGGATCCCATTACAGATGGTTGTGCGCCATCATGTGGTTGCTGGGAATTGAACTCAGGACCTCTGGCAAAGCAGCCATCTCCTCAGCCCCCTTATTGTATTTTAAAACCATTATTTCAAGTTGAGTATAGTGGTACACATATTTTTTTTAATTTAGATTTTATTTATTAATTTCATGTATGAGTGGCTCTATCTGCTTGTACACGTGCATGCCAGAAGAGGGCGTGAGATCCCAGTGTAGATGTTTGTGAAACACTATGTGATTGTTGGGTGTTGAACTGAGGACCTCTGGAAGAGTGGACTATTTAACAGACCTCTTAGCCACTGAGCCATCTCTCCAGCCCCTCATACACATGGTGAATCCCAACACCCAGGAGGCAGAGGCAGGCAGATCTCTGTGAGGTCAAGACCATCCTGCTCTACATAGTGAGTTCCAAGACAGCCAGGGTTACATAGAGACCCTGTCTCAAAAAGAAAAGAAAGAATCCCATAAAAGCCGGTTCTACAGAAGTGGAGCTCCCTGTCAGTACAGGCTTCTAGAAGGCACTATGGGGCTCAGATCTTCAAATCCTAGGCAATTTCTGGAGGCTTATTAAGGGTCTGTCTCTGGCTGGGGGAATGACACAGACCTGTAGTCACAGCAACTAGTAATATGCTGAGACAGGAGAATTACAAGTTGTAGGCTACTCTGGGCTGCAGTGTATATGACCTAGTCCCCCCAACCCCAAAATTAGCTAAGGGTAGTTGGTCAGACCTGTAATTATATCACATGGGAGGTAGAGCCAGGAGAACCAGGGGTTCAAGGTCGGTGTCAGCTATGTAGTAAGTTCAAGAGCAATCTGGACTACATGAGACCTCATCCCCAAAACACAAGACAAAAATTAGGGCCAGATGTGGTGGTGTGCACCTGTAATTCATACACCCAGCACATACAACTAGGAAATTTTCTTCAAGTTTGAGGTCATCCTGGGCTACACAATTAGTTTTAAGCTAGCCTGGGCTAAATTATATGATATAAAAACCAAGACAAAGAGCTGGAGAGATGGCTGATTGCTTCTGAGCACTGGCTGCTCTTGCAAGGGACCTGAGTTCCCAGCACCCACATGTCAGCTCCCAACCACCTGTAACTCCAGTTCCAGGGGATGCTATGCTCTCTTCTCATTGTGCACACATATACGTGTGCAGGCTCGTGTGCACACACACAGACAGAGAAAAATAAAAATGAGCTAAAAAAACTTGAGACAAAGTTTCACTATATATAGTTTTCACTATACAGTGCTTGGGTTAAAGGCAGAAGCTGTGGTACTTTTTCGATTGGGTTCTTCATGTCCACACCCATGACATCGGCCTTTGGCAGCAGGGAGGTTAAGCCACTCATCATGTCACCCAGCCTGTCTGGCTACATCGACTCCTGACCTGTCCCCCTTGTCACCATTACAGCTTCAAGAACTGCATCCCTCATTCCTTCCGCCAGCACATCCGCCAGCACAATGTGCTCACACGCCTGCGTCTCCGCAGAGTCTTCCGCCGCTTCCTGCGGGCCTTCCGGCCTGGTCACATCTCCCAACAGGTTGTGATGGTTAAGTACTTGGCCACCCTGGAGCGGCTGGCTCCTCGCTTTGGTTCAGAGCACATACCTGTGTGTCATCTGGAGGTCCTGGCTCAGCCTGAGAGGGACCCCTGCTACATCCAGAACAGTGAGCAGACCACTGGGGACCCAGGCCCAGAGCTGGCTTCCGGGCCTCCCACCCACGAGGTACTGGTGACAGGCACCGGAGGGATCCAATGGCATCCACTGCAGACGCAGGTGAGCAGTCAGTCACTGTAGCTGGAGCCCCTCAGGATGGCTCACTTGAGCTACCCAGCCTTTTCACCTGGGTTTTGAGGCCTGTCAGTTTGTCCTGTTTTTGTCCCTTTGACTTTTTTCCCTCCATTTATTTGTGAGAGGAGGGCACTGGTGTCCCAGAGTATCCATGTGGAAATGAGATACCAACTGGGAAAGCTGTTTCCTCTCCTTCAACCATGTGAGCTCTGGGGATCAAACCCAGGTCATCAGGCATTGGAGGCAAGCACCTTTACCTGCTCAGCCTTCTCACTGGCCCTTGAGGGGGATTTATTTATTTATTGTTTTTTGTTTTTGTTTTTGTTTTTTTCCCGAGACAGGGTTTCTCTGTGTAGCCCTGGCTGTCCTGGAGCTCACTCTGTAGACCAGGCTGGCCTCGAACTCAGAAATCCGCCTGCCTCTGCCTCCCAAGTGCTGGGATCAAAGGCGTGCGCCACCACCGCCTGGCTTATTGGTTTTCTTGAAACAGGGTTTGTCTATGTAGCCCTGGCTGTCCCGGAACTCCTAGCCTCAGACCCACAGAGATTGCTGCCTCTGTCCCATGCCAAGACAAAGGTGTGCATGTGCGGCCACCGCCCATCTGAGGGGTTTTTATTTTCATCTTTTGAGTTAGGGTCTTATTCCAACTGTACAAGCTGACCTGGAACTCAGTTCTCTATAGCTCAGGCTGAACTTGAACTCATGGCGCTCCCCCTGCAGCTTTCGAGCTTGAAGCTAGAGGCTTGAGCCCAGTTTCCTTCTGTCCTTTGAAGGGAAATCAAACTATCCTTGCCCTGCTGTCTCCCATCCCCAACACTGCTTTGGTGTTTAGGAATCTGAGAGAAGTAACAGCAGAGGGACTCCCCAAGGCAGCTGGTCTGGGAAGAAACCCAAGGCCCCTGAGACTGGAGAGCGCTTGGCAGAGAGTCCTCAGGAACCACCTTGGACCTACTTCTGTGACTTCCAGGACATTTCCCACGTAGTGCTAAAGGAGCGTCGCGTGCACATCCACCTTCAAGACAACAAGTGCTTGGTGGGACCCCTGGGCAGTAGGCTGGTGGAGGGAGGCTGTGATGTGACCTGCCAGGCTCCCTGACCATGTCCCCCTGGCCCCACAGTTGCTGTGCCTTGGTTCCCAGGCTGAGGCCCTGTCCTTTGTGGCCCTGGTTGATGGCTATTTCCGCTTGACGGCTGACTCCAGCCACTACCTGTGCCATGAGGTGGCGCCCCCGAGGCTGGTGACTAGCATCCAGAATGGCGTCCATGGGCCCCTGATGTGAGTGATGGTGGCCCGAGGATGCCAAGGGTTGGCACTGCAGGAAGCAGAAGCTGGAATTCTAGGAGACATTTACATACACACAGGGTGCATGCAGACAGGGGCTTCATGTGGCCAACCTTGTGTGTGTGTGTGTGTGTGTGTGTGTGTGTGTGTGTGTGTGTGTGCGCGCGCACGCGCACAACTACCATCACACCTAGGTACTGCCCCCAGGCCAGTTATCTGTGGGCCATCAGTATGTCGCTCCCTGTGTGTCTAACTGTCTGCTCTGTGTGTGACACCTTAGTCCCCTTTCAGCACTGCTGTTGTCACCACCAGGATGTCAAGGCCCTTCCTTATACTAGGTCGCTTTTCGTTCCTATAATAAAGTATCTGAACCTGGATACTTAAGGAGAAAAGAGGTTAGCTGTGGTGCTGTACAACTCAGTCCAAGCAGGCCACCTTGGACTGCATAGTGAGATCCTAGCTCAAAATTAAATTGTGAGGATATTTTTTAACATTTAAAATTATGGGTCTATGTGTGTGTCTGCATTCTTGAGTGATGATGCCCACAGAAGCCAGGACACTGGATCCTCCTGGAGCTGGTATTGTAGGTGCTTGGGAGCCACCTGGAGTTGGTGCTGGGAACTGAACTTGGGTCCTCCTAAAGAGTAGTAAGCCATCTCTCCAGCTTTTCAAATTAGAATTTAAAAACATGTCTAAGGGAGATGACTCTGGATGAAGTGCTTGCCTTCCCTTCTAGTGTGAGGATCTGCATTTGACCCCTAACAGACACACAGCCTGGGCTGGAGAGATGGCTCAGAGGTTAAGAGTACCAACTGCTCTTCCAGAGGTCCTGAGTTCAATTCCCAGCAACCACATGGTGGCTCACAACCATCTGTAATGGGGATCTGATGCCCTTTCCTGGTGTGTCTGAAGACAGCTACAGTGTACTCATACAAAAAAGTTAAATAAATAAATAAATAAACAAACAAATAAATCTTTAAAAATCAAAACAAACAGCGGGACAGTGGTGGCACGCACCTTTAATCCCAGCACTTGGGAAGCAGAAGCAGGCAGATTTCTGAGTTTGAGGCTGGTCTAGTCTACAGAGTGAGTTTCAGGACAGTCAGGGCTACACAGAGAAACCATGCCTCAAAAAAAAAACAAAACAAAAAAAAAACACCAAAAAAACCAAAACCAACAACAAAACAAGCAAACAAACAAAGATACACAGCTCAGCAACTGTTTGGAGACCTGGCATTTCTATGGTGCCACGGTAGGTAGAGATGGACGCTAGAGACTAATGCTGTCCAGCATACATGGGGGCCAGCCACTTCTGCCTCTAATAGAGCAGAAGTGAGGACTCACGGTTGAGGTTGTCCCCTGGCGTGAGTACAGTGTATGCACACATCCATTCTCACACATGCACAGATGTAGTAACGAGTCTAGTCTGGATCTGTAGCTCACTGTAGCAAGCTATAGTGCTTTCTCATGCGAAGCCCTTGGTTCAATCCCCAGCACTGCTTGAACTGAGCATGGTAGTATATGTAGGTATTCCCAGCACATGGGTAGTGGATGCAGTGCAATTTACAGGATCCCCACCATCTTGGTGCTGGGGATCAAACTCAGGTCGTCAGGCTTGACAGCTAGTGCCTGTACCTACTGAGTCATCTTGCTGGACTCTTGTTTCTTTTTTTTTTTTTAAAAGATTTATTTATTATATGTAAGTACACTGTAGCTGTCTTCAGACACACCAGAAGAGGGCATCAGATCTCATTACGGATGGTTGTTAGCTACCATGTGGTTGCTGGGAATTGAACCCAGGACTCTGGAAGAGCAGTCAGTGCTCTTAACTGCTGAGCCATCTCTTCAGCCCCCCCCCGCCCCGCCCTTTTTTGAGACTGTTTCATCTGGCCCAGATTAGGTTCCAGTGTAGCAGAGGGTGACCTTGAACTCCATATCTTCCTGTTACCTCCCCGTGCTTGGACTATAGACATGTGGCTACCTTCAATTTTTTAAGTTTTGTTATTGTAATTTTATGTGTGTACTATTTTTGTTTGTTTTGTTGTTGTTGTTGCTTGTATATACGTCTGCACTGCATGTATATCTGCTGCCCGAGAACGCTGGGAGCTACAGAACAGTTGTGAATGTCCTTCTGGGTGCTGGGCATCAAACCTGTGTCCCCGTCTCTGCAACCCATCATATTTAACCCCTCATCGTGGAATGTAGGACATCATATGAGCCTCAGGGGACAAATCACACAGAAATGGTGTCCCCATGTGGCCCTGTGACATAGGGTGATAAACTGCAACCATGATCTGTATTTTGGGGACATGTGACTATCTCTCTACTTGTAAATCACTCTGTCCCTTTGTGGCTGTCTCTGGGTGTGACCCACGTGACATCAGACAGCTGTTTTCCCGCCTCAGCATCTGTCGTGTTGTCTGTGCTGTGTTTGATGTTAGGCACACGCATCTCTATGGCAGTGCTCGTATGTATGTATACGGATACGTGTGGACTTACTGTCAGTGGTTCTGAAGGGTTTTACACATTAATTATTTGAGGGGAGGCCCTGCCATAGGGCAACGTGCAGGAGGCCGTTCTCTCCTCCTAGCACATGGGTCCAGGATTCAGAACTCGGGTCCTTGGGCTCTTAGCAAATGCCTTTCCCCCACTGGTCATCTCACAGGCTCTGAAGGTTTTGTATGCACGTGTGTGCACATAGGGCAGCCAGAGGTTGGCCTTGATGTCTTCCTCATTCATTCTCTATTGGTTTCTTTTTATTTGTGCGTGTGTGCGTGCATGCATGTGCATGCGTGTGCGTGTGTGCGCATGTGAGAGGCGTGGAACTCCCTGAAGATGGAGTTCCTGGTAGTTGTGAGGTGCCTCCATACGGGTGCTAAGAATCGAACTCTGGTCCTCTACAATAACAAGAAGTGCTGTTTATCACTGAGTGGTCTCTACAACCCCTCCTCCTTATTTTTTGAGACAGGGACTCTCACGCATTGACTAGATTTGCCTAGCTGTAGCCTCAGGGTTGGGATTGCTGGAGCATGCTGCTACTATGCCCAGATCCCCACATGGGTGCTAGGTAGCTGAACCCAGATTGTCTAAGGTCCCCCATCCACTTACATAGTCATATCATGTAGCCCAGGCTGGACTTGAGCGCTCAGTGTTCCTGTGACCTCAGCCTCCTGAGAGCTGGAGTCACAGGTGTGTGCTACCACACCTCCTTTGTCTGACTTGTGTCCCAGCCTGTGTGTGTATCTCTGGGCAGGCCTCCTGGGACATGTCGGGCATGGGTCCCACAGTGAGTACACAGTGAATCCCAAAGGCTTGATGGTGCCCACTGTCCTCCTCTACCAGGGATCCATTTGTCCAGGCCAAGCTGTGGTCAGAGGACGGTCTCTACCTGATCCAGTGGAGCACCAGTCACCTGCACCGCCTGATCCTTACTGTGGCCCATCGAAACCCGGTAGGCCTGGAGCCAGGGTGGAGTGGGAGGGAGGTGCACCCGTCATAGGCTGGATCTAAGCCCTGCCTGACCCCTGCTCACATCTACTCTCCCATCTCCCCAGGCTCCCAGTAACGGCCCTAGGGACCTGCGCCTCCGCAAGTTCCCCATCACACAGCAGCCGGGAGCCTTTGTGCTGGACGGCTGGGGCCGCTCCTTTGACAGCTTGGGGGACCTTCGGCTCGCCTTGCAGGGCTGCTCATTGCGGGCTGGTGATGACTGTTTCCCCTTGCACCACTGCTGCCTGCCCCGGCCAAGAGGTGAGTAGGAGAGTGAAAGGTACTGGGTAGGGAGGACTATGCCCTGAAGCCAGCCCACGAGGGCACTATCCGCTCCTGTGTCTAGAAATCTCCAACCTCATCATCATTCGGGGGTCTAGGACCCACACCCGGCCACTCAACCTCAGTCAGCTCAGCTTCCATAGGGTTCACCAGGATGAAATCACCCAGGTGAGCGTCCTGTGGCAGGGCATGCAGACGTGGGGGGCCGGGGTCACCTGCTCTCCAGTGCTACCCACACCATTCTCTGCCACTTCTTACAGCTGTCCCACTTGGGCCAAGGCACGAGGACCAATGTGTATGAGGGCCTGCTAAGAGTTGGAGGCCCCGATGAGGGCAAAGTGGATAATGGATGTCCCCCTGAGCCTGGAGGGGCCAGTGCACAGCAGCTTCGAGTGGTGCTCAAAGTTCTCGACCCCAGTCACCATGATATTGCCTTGGTGAGTGTGCAAGGCTGACCTTGGGGTATCTGGAGAAGATGATTGTGAGGGATGGGTTGAGTTTGCAGACCTGACCTGCCCTGTCTCCACAGGCCTTCTATGAGACTGCTAGCCTCATGAGCCAGGTGTCACACATGCACCTGGCTTTCCTGCATGGTGTTTGCGTACGTGGCTCTGAGAGTGAGTGTCCTTCCACAGCTGGGTCTGCGTGCTACCCTTCCCCCTCCCTGGCTCGTCACTGGAGATGGAACCCAGGTCTTCTACATGTAGGGTTAACACTCAACCTGAGAGTGACACCCCGAGCCCCTCACTTAATGGTGTTCCAAGCAGGGGCTCTGTTGTTGAGCTACATTCCCAGGCCCTCACAAGGGGCTCTGCCTCTGAGCCACACCCCAGCCATTTGACCATCAATCTCTCCTGTAGCCCTGAGACCAGACCTTGACCCACAGCACACACCCACTCCTCGCTGCATACTAGCCCGAGGCTTACATCTTAACACTGAAGCATGCTCTGACCCTCCTCCTCCCCTGACTACTGCTCTTCCTACTCTGCCCTATGGCTCTATCTGAGTCTCCATTCTTCCCAGAATTCCTTCTTGTATACATCCTCCAATCCCTTTAGCACAATGGTCCCAGGCAGGTCTCAGCCTTTTGTATCCTTAGTCACCCTGTGTGTCCACCCTTAGACTCTATTCCTTCTCTGCCTCTCCTCCAAGCTTCCTGTGCAGGCTGACCCCAGTTGTGACTGCAGTGCCCCCATGTGTGCCCCCTGATCCTGCTTTCCAGCCATGCCTGGTCCACTCCTCTATCTTGATGTCACCTCTACATCTCAGCTCACACACACACACACACACACACACACACACACACACACACACACACGCCCTTTCCACTTCCTGCGCTCCTTTTTGTCCTTGCTCCATGCCTAGATTCCCCATTCCTCTGCCTCTACTCTCTCCTCTGTTCTTAAAGTACCACCCTGACCCAAACTCATCTCTACCCTCTGCCCTGGTCCTGGTTCAGAGTCGTGGCTCCCCTCTAACAGCTATATCTTTGCAGATATCATTGTGACAGAATTCGTAGAACATGGTCCCCTGGACGTGTGGTTACGGCGACAGAGGGGTCGAGTACCCATGACCTGGAAGATGGCTGTAGCTCAGCAGCTCGCCAGCGCCCTCAGCTATCTGGTATGTGCACCTGTGGGGTACTTATCAGTGAGATGGGATCATGTAGCCTGGGCTTCAGAGTGGGAGGTCACACTAAGCCATAGTTCCGAACTGTGGCTCCCAGGAGCCTGTCCGCATGCTTGGCCTCTGATATGCCCCAGCCCTTGCTGTTCTGTCACAATGTCTCGTCAAGGTCTGTCTGCTCTCTCATTTGTATACTCATGTTCAGTGGTCCCATGAGGCCCCCTGCACAGTTATCATACTGTGGATTCTGGAGCCTGGCATTTGAGTTGGAAGAGACAATGTAGATCATTCCCTATCTATGGGTGCTCAAGTCTCCTGCAGAAAATGGGATACAGGTGAAGCCAAGAATGGTGACATGGTGACACATAACTGCCATCCCAGCATTCAGGAGTTGAGGCGGGAAGATTTGGAATTTAGTTATTCTCAATTATATAGTGAGTTTGAGAATAGCCTGGGCTATATAGGACCCTGTTGCAGGCATTAACATGGGGCCTGGGGCTGTAGCTAAGTTGGTAGAGCACCTGCCTATCATGGACAAAGCCCAGGGTCCGTCCCCAGCTCTGTATAAACAGGGTGTGATGTATACCTACACCCTTAGCCCTGGGGAGGTGGAGGCAGGAGCGTCTCCATCAGGGCTCCTCTACTAAGTAGCACATTTTTTGGTGTGTGTGTGTGTGCGTGTCTGTGTCTGCGAATGCATGTGTGCATGTAGGTCAGACCCTTATGTCTTCCTCAGCTGCTGACCTTACTTCTTCAGACAGCTGGACTAACCAGCCTGTGAGCCCAGGTGCTCCTGTCTACACCTCCTCAACTCTGGGATTACAAGCATGTGCTAGCACGTGTGGCCTAACACATAGGTGCTAAGGCTTGAACTCAGGTCTTCACACTTGGATAGCGATCGCTTTACCCACCGAGCCATAGTCTCAGCCCCTATATAGCAAGTTTGAAGCCAGCCTGGGCCACATGGGACCATTTTTCAAAACAGCAAAGTATATTGTGTGTTTAGACCAATACAGACTCTCCTGTTACTGCAGGTATCTCCATGTGGCATACCTATCACAGTACAAAAGGCATGAAAAGCATGTCAATTTTCTGTTTTTCTTTCTTTCTTTTCTTTTCTTTTCTTTTCTTTTTTTATTTTTTGGAGGCAGGGTCTCTTTGTATGGTTTTGACTAACCTGGGACTTCCTATGTAGACCAGGCTGACCTTGAACTTGCAGAGATCTACTTACCTCTGCCTCTGGAGTGTTGAGGTACCACTATGCCTGGCTAATTAAATTTGTTCTGAGGTGAGGTCTCATGTAGCCTAGGCTGGCCTCGCAACACAAGGCTAGCTTTGAACTCCAGATACTCCTGCCTCTGCCTCCTGCCTCTGCCTCTGCCTCCTGCCTCTGCCTCTGCCTCCTGCCTCTGCCTCTGCCTCTTGCCTCTGCCTCCTGCCTCTGCCTCTGCCTCCTGCCTCTGCCTCCTGCCTCTGCCTCCTGCCTCCTGCCTCCTGCCTCCTGCCTCCTGCCTCTGCCTCCTGCCTCCTGCCTCTGCCTCTGCCTCTGCCTCCTGCCTCTGCCTCCTGCCTCCTGCCTCTGCCTCTGCCTCTGCCTCTGCCTCCTGCCTCTGCCTCTGCCTCTGCCTCTGCCTCTGCCTCCTGCCTCTGCCTCTCTGCCTCTGCCTCCTGCCTCTGCCTCCTGCCTCTGCCTCCTGCCTCCTGCCTCTGCCTCTGCCTCTGCCTCTGCCTCCTGCCTCTGCCTCTCTGCCTCCTGCCTCTGCCTCCTGCCTCCTGCCTCTGCCTCCTGCCTCCTGCCTCTGCCTCCTGCCTCTGCCTCTCTGCCTCCTGCCTCTGCCTCCTGCCTCCTGCCTCTGCCTCCTGCCTCTGCCTCCTGCCTCCTGCCTCTGCCTCTCTGCCTCTGCCTCCTGCCTCTGCTTCCTGCCTCTGTCTCCTGCCTCCTGCCTCTGCCTCTGCCTCCTGCCTCCTGCCTCTGCCTCCTGCCTCCTGCCTCCTGCCTCTGCCTCTGCCTCTGGAGATAATAGGAATACTCTTATTCCTGACATGCAACTCCAGTTTTAATCATGGTTCAGTCTGAAGGTGGCCTGTGTTTAGAGAGGGCTAACTGTACTTAAAGCATAATAGAGTAGGAAGCTATAAGAATTGATCAGACAGGTCTGGAGAGATAGTGGTAAATGCTTGCTGTACAGCCATGAATCATATCCCTCGAGGCTCACATTAAAAGCCTGTATCCCTAGCGCTGGAGAGGCAAAGATAGGACTGCTTGGCTAGCTTCCCCAGTCAGTGAGCTCCAGATTCAATGTGAGACCCTGTCTCAAAGAATAAGATGAAGGGCAATTGGGGAAGACCCCTAGCACCCACCCTAACATCCACATGCGTTTGCACAGAGCAGCATACAGCATACACAGAACACAGAAAGAATTGAGGGTCCAGTGAGTTGCTGATGTGGAGGTAAGGCACAGTTACAGCTTGGGAATGAGGTAGAATTTGAAACGGGTGGGTGGGGCTGGCCTCACCTGACAGAAGAGGAAACATTAGGAAGATCATTCTCTGGGGTGTGTGTGGGAGCAGCCTGTGTGAAGGAGTGTGCCTAGCGTGTTGGGGTCTACAGTGGGGTACTCAGTGTATGTTGGGGTCTACAGTGGGGTACTCTGGTTTGTTGATCCTGTCCAAGAACCTTCTTGGCTCCCACTGTGACTCTGTCCTGATAACCAATACTGTCATTTGACAACTGTCATGTTACATGGCTGCCCCTCTGGGGAGGAGCCTTATAGGGTCGTGCTGGTGGGTGGGATCTAGGCCCAGTCCTGAAAACCATGCACTTTTCTCTTCTCTGCCACCCCAGGAGGACAAGAATCTGGTTCACGGGAATGTATGTGGCAGGAACATCTTGCTGGCTCGCCTGGGGCTGGAAGAGGGTACTAACCCCTTCATCAAACTAAGTGATCCTGGTGTGGGCCAAGGTGCCCTCTCCAGGGAAGGTGAGTTCTGGAGTGGGACTGGGCACAGGGATGACCTTTCTCTGTCCCTCCCCCTCCCACCCTTGACCTCCACCCCCCCACCCCCACCCCCGTTGCTGATCTGTGATCTATGCTCCCCAGAGCGGGTGGAGCGCATCCCCTGGACAGCTCCAGAATGCCTGTCTGGAGGGGCCAATAGCTTGGGTACTGCCACGGACATGTGGGGCTTTGGTGCCACCCTTCTTGAGATCTGCTTTGATGGGGAGGCACCCCTACAGGGTCGTGGTCCCTCCGAGGTATGTCCTGGGGATTTCTATGGGTTTTGGAGGATTCTCGGGTCTCTCTAAGTGGCTGAAAAGGGTTCATCAAAAGCAAAGGAAGAGCAGCCTTGATTTCAGACATAGCTTGTGTTGGGGGCATTAAAGCAGCCGAGCTGAAGAGCGGGAGGAAGCCATGGTGCTGGGAGTAGCTTGGGAGTTACCTGCTCCAACTCAGCAGAGCCAGTCTTGACTCTCTAGACTTTGCTAAGCTTAAGCTGCTTTCTCGGTAAAATGGGCATTAAAAAGACCAGATACTGGGCCGGGCGGTTGTGGCGCACGCCTTTAATCCCAGCACTTGGGAGGGAGAGGCAGGCAGATTTCTGAGTTTAAGGCCAGCCTGGTCTACAGAGTGAGTTCCAGGACAGCCAGGGCTACACAGAGAAACCCTGTCTCGAAAAAAAAAAAAAAAACAGATACTGGTCTGAGCTAACCCTGTTGCTTGCATGCTGTGCCTTTGAGGGAAGATGTGGGATGGAATGGAGCGCTCATCTCCTGGGGTTATCACCCCTACAGAAAGAACGGTTCTATACAAAGAAACATCAGCTGCCTGAGCCCTCATGCCCAGAGCTGGCCACACTCACCCGCCAGTGCCTGACCTATGAACCAGCACAGAGGCCATCCTTCCGGACCATTTTGCGGGACCTCACAAGACTGCAGCCACAGAGTGAGCTAGGGCCCAGGGAGGTGAGGGTGCAGCTGGGGGGTTCCTGCCAATGCAGGCACTATACATCTAACGTCTCTCCCTGGGGCATGGATTCAACTAAGGGTCTCCAGGTGAGAGGGATACTGAGGATCAGGCACCAGGCATGTGACAGCTCGGGTCTAACTGCAGTCTTTGACTCTCCCAGATCTAGTGGGTACTTCGGCTGTGAACTCAGACTCACCAGCATCAGACCCCACTGTTTTCCACAAGCGTTATTTGAAAAAGATCCGGGATTTGGGTGAGGTGAGGCCTCAGCTGGGGAGCATGGGTGTAGGAATGGACAGCTGTGTTGTAAGGTAGAGATGGAGGGGAGGGGCTTGAAGATTTGGAAGGAGAGCTGGGTTTAGGGCTTAGATGCTATAGAATGGAGCTTGCAGGTCTAGGGTGTATCTGGAGACCTGGGTCAGTTTGAAGAGCTGCAGAGTGCCTGGAGACCTGGGGGCAGGGCCACTCCAGGAGGAATTTGGGGCTTATGGAAGTCTTACTTAAGAATAGTTTTGAGGCCAGGCAGTGGTGGCGCGCACCTTTAATCCCAACACTTGGGAGGCAGAGGCAGGCAGATTTCTCAGTTTGAGGCTAGTCTGGTCTACAAAGTGAGTTGAGTTCTAGGACAGCCAGGGCTACACAGAGAAACCCTGTCTCAGAAAGAGAGAGAGACAGACAGACAGACAGACTAGTTTTGAGAGCCAGGCATGATACTTTCTACTAACACTCAGGAGGCAAGTGCATCTCTGAGTTTGAGGCCACCTTGGCCTGAATATTAAGTTCCAAGCTAGCTTATGCTATATAGTGTGATTCTCCAAAAAAAAAAAAAGTATAGTTTTCAGACATAGGAGAGGTAAAGATTGCCTAGGGAACTGGAAAAAGAATTTGCAGCATGAAGTAGGGCCTCGTAAGCCCTATGGTCTGGTGTAACTCTCCTGCCCACTTGTGCAAGGGTCACTTTGGTAAGGTCAGCCTGTACTGCTACGACCCAACCAATGACGGCACTGGCGAGATGGTGGCTGTGAAGGCCCTGAAGGAGGGGTGTGGTCCCCAGCTCCGCTCTGGCTGGCAAAGGGAGATCGAGATCCTGCGAACGCTGTACCATGAGCACATCGTCAAGTACAAAGGCTGCTGTGAGGACCAAGGTGTGCTTGCCACAGTGTGCACGGTCTGCGATGGGTCAGGAACAACTGAAGATCTCTACACTAGGGTGGAGGGGGGACCATCCTGGCCTGGGGGTGTGGCTGGGCAGCCTTCTTTTCAGTTGGGGGTGTTGGGGGGTGTAAGGATGAACAGGATCCCCTACCATAGCAACAGGGTTCCACGTGGGTCATAGGACATGGACCTGTCTTAGCATGCATGGGTCTTGCTTTTTGATTTTTCTCCGTACATGGGAGGGAGCTGTGCAGAGCTCAGGGCTCCAGGATCCAGAGACTTCAGCCCCTCCTGCAACATCCCCTTGCTGTCTGCCTCACAGGAGAGAAGTCTGTACAGCTGGTCATGGAATACGTCCCTCTGGGCAGCCTCCGAGACTACCTGCCAAGGCACAGCGTAGGGCTGGCGCAGCTCCTGCTGTTTGCCCAGCAGATCTGCGAGGTGGGACAGCTGTGCCCCTCCTCCTAGAGTGGAGCACTTCTGCTGCTGCGGGGCTATTGGGTCTCCCTGTTCTTGTCCTTGGACGAGATTGTTTTTTCCTTAGGACTGGACCCACTCACCTTTTTTAGCCCCTCCCATTGAACCCCGGGAGCCATTTCCTGCCCACCCCCCATCCTATGTTTAGCCTACCATGCCTGCCTAGTAGCTGCAAGCCCTACCCGAAATCCTGTAGAGGTTTACCTATTGCTAGAACCAGTCATCTGTGTTTGGTTCTACCCACCAAGTCCGAGCTCTCTGTCAGTCTCTGTCTAGCCTAGCTTGGCTCTGAAAGCCCCACTCCTAACCTTGTAAAGTAGTGGCTCTCAACCTTCCGAATGCTGCGACCCTTTAATACAGTTAATTCTTCGTGTTCTGGTAACCATCAACCATAAAATTATTTTCATTGCTACTTCATAACTTTAATTTTGCTACTGTTATGAATCACAATGCAAATATCTGATAGGCAGAATATCTGACACAAGATCCCTTGTGAAAGGGTCATTGGACCCCAGGGGTCGTGACGCACTGGTTGAGAACCACTGTTTGCGCATTTCTCCGTTTGCTTCTACCCACAAAGCCCCACCCCTCGAAACTCCTCCTATCTAGCTTTGCTGGCTTAGCTCCAAGCCCTCCTCTGGCTCTTCCTTTTGCTTGCTCAGGCCAGGGTTGAGCCTGACTCGATCTGCCCCACCCCAGGGCATGGCCTACCTGCATGCTCAGCACTACATTCATCGAGACCTCGCTGCGCGCAACGTGCTGCTGGACAATGACAGGCTGGTCAAAATTGGAGACTTTGGCCTAGCCAAGGCGGTACCTGAAGGCCACGAGTACTACCGAGTTCGCGAGGACGGGGACAGCCCAGTGTTCTGGTGATCAGGAGCTGGCTGGCATTAACGGGGGTAGGGGGGGAGGTGAAGGAGACACTGGTATTCAGATGGAAAGCTGGGTGGGGCTTAGAGATGGGGCAGGCTAAAACCCAGTAGGTGGGGCCTACGGACCAAAGGGACTTGACTACAGCCCACTAAGCCAGTTTGACTTGGCTTAATAAGTCTGTAATCCCTCAGGCTGTGCCCTGCAGAGTGAGGTCCCAACTAGAACTCCCCTGAGTTCCTTTGGCCTACATGTGCTCTCCAAGTCCAGTCAGCCTGTCCTGAGCCTCTTCTGTTTCCAGGTATGCTCCAGAATGCCTGAAGGAGTGCAAATTTTACTACGCATCTGATGTCTGGTCCTTCGGGGTGACCCTGTATGAGCTGTTGACATACTGTGACTCTAACCAGAGTCCCCACACGGTGAGCAACAGACAGCCCATTTTACCCATGTGTTTGCTAGGAAGCTTTTCTAGAAAAGCAGGCATTTAAACTTCAGCCTGGCAACACTGGCGGAGGGGTTCAAGACATGGTTTCTCTATGTAGCCCTGGCTGTCCTAGAACTCTGTAGGCCCAGGCTGGCCTCCACCTCAGAGATCTTCCTGTCTGCCTCCGGAGTACTGGCATTAAAGGCGTGGCCACCACTGTTAGCATTAGGCAGACTCTTCAGTAGCCTGTTTGCCCAGCCCTGCCTGATCTGTGAAGGCATTGCTTGGTAGTGTGGGGAGCTATTTTGTTTCTGTGGAGTTTATTTAAATTGTTCTTTCCCACCCATTTATTGTATATTGGTGTGTGCGTACACATGCCACATGACACACGGGGTGGTGGGGCGGTGTTGGCACCAGATGTATAAAGAGAGGACATGACCACTTCAGAAACAGCCAGTTGTAAGCTGCTATGGGTTGCTGGGAATTGAACCCCAGTTCTCTGCAAAAGCAACAAATACTGTTTAACCACTGAACCGGCTCCCCTGCAGGGAGTTTTTAACTGAAATACTCAAAATGTACTGAGGCAAAAATTCCGGTATTTATTGTTCTATGTGCAGACCCCATGTGAGTGGGACTTCTGGTTTTGCCAGGAGCCAGTATGTCTTGCTCCATCCCACATTCACTGTGGTGGTGTCTGAAGCCGGCTGCTCTATACACAGTGACCCCAGTCCTGCTGTCACTTAACGTCCCTCAGCCACAGAGACCAAGGGATCCTCTCCTTCTGCTCTAGATTCCTGTGACTTTTTCTGATGACCCCACTAGCTCATGCGTCCATCTCACAGTGAATCACTGTATGCTTTGGACCACAGTGGTTGGTTAGCTGAGGGCAAGGGGGAGAAGCCAGGAGAGCATTAGCCCCAAAGACAGCATTTCTTGTCAGCTACTCAGGTCAAGGCAAAAGAACCCCCTGAGCCTAAGAGGAGAAGACCAGCCTGCAGCAAGATCATTTTCTCATGAAGTCGATTTTGTAGGGGGCTGGAGCTGAGACTCGGTTGGTAGAGCACTGGCTGGCAAGGATAAAGCCCTGGGTTCATCCCCAGCCCAACATAAAATGGGCATGCCCATCTTCCCAGCACTGGAGGTGGAGGCAGGAGGGTCAGGAGCTAAAGGTCAGCCTGGGATATCTAAGATCCAGTCTCAAAACAATGTCAGGGCTGGGGACATGGCTCAGTAGTTAAGTACTTGCTTCGCGAGTATGAGGACATGTTTGAATCCCCAGAACTCACTTGAATGTCAGATGGCCGTGTTAACCTGCTTTAAATCCTACCTGGGAAGACAGAGATAGGATTCCTAGAGCAAACTGCCTAGCCAGACTAGTCAAATCAGGGAGCTCTGGGTTTGATTGAGAGACCCTGCCTCAGTGGATAAGGTGGAAGATAAGATCTAGCATGATTCTTGAGCTCAATCTCATATCTCCATATTAATGTTACAAATTCATTAATGTAGTACTAGAGCACATGCCCCACACACATGCAGACATGCATGCACATGATCTGGGCATGGCCGTATGAGTATGTAACATATAATCCCAAAACTGTGGGAGGGAGACAGAATCTAGACCCCGTCTCAAAGGACTCAGACAGACAGACATAGAGTGGGGCATTTTGTCATCCTTTGGCCTTTCTATGCATGTGTATGCGTGTGCACAGACACACACACTAGGAAGCATGGGTCACTGGTTCACAGCTTGTGCAAATAGTTGCTGTTAATTGTGCTCTAGAAATTCATCGAGCTCATCGGCCTCACCCAGGGCCAGATGACGGTGCTGAGGCTCACAGAGCTGCTGGAACGAGGAGAGAGGCTGCCTCGGCCTGACAGATGTCCCTGTGAGGTGAGTCCACTGACAGATGTTCCCCGTCCCCACCCTCAAGACACAGGGTGAATGGCCCCACAGCCCCATTTCTCCCGCAGATCTATCACCTCATGAAGAACTGCTGGGAGACAGAGGCCTCCTTCCGGCCCACCTTCCAGAATCTTGTGCCCATCCTCAAAACAGCCCAGGAGAAGTACCAAGGCCAAGTGCCTTCAGTGTTCAGCGTATGCTGACAGTCAAAGGCATAGGGACAGCTCCACACAGAGGCCTCTACACACCTTGTACCTTACCTGCCTGGAAACCCACCTATGACCTAAGTTTCCTTCTTTGGCCCTGAGCCTGGCCACAGATCTTGGATGTGCGAAGGGGCTAATTGGGATTCCTGAGTCTCTTCATTTTGGACCCATCCGTCTTTTCACAGTTGAGACCCACTGTCTTCATTAGCTGGGAATAAATTGCTTGCTTTGCTAGAGGCCTGAGGGCTTTGAGGTCCATCTTCAGCAAGGGAGCGAGCAAGATGTGCAGATAGAATGACACTTCAAGCTGGGCTGTGGTGGCACACCCCTTTAATCCCAGCACTTGGGAGGCAGAGGCAGGCGGATTTCTGAGTTCGAGGCCAGCCTGGTCTACAGAGTGAGTTCCAGGACAGCCAGGGCTACACAGAGAAACCCTGTCTGAAAAAAAGAATGAGACTTCAAAAGAAACTGCAACACTTCTGATCACCCTAAACCACCAGCCAAGTGGCAATGTGACTGGGACAGCCATTGTTTAGCATGGGGGAAGCCTGGGTTCTGTCCCTAGTTGGTTAAGCCACCAACCGGATCAGTTCCTGGAATATAGGAGGCACACAGTAACTGCTTGTTAGAGGCTGGGGAGATGGCTTTTTCAGTGAATGGACGGCATACAAAAGTGCTTGCCTTGCTAGCAAGCACAAGGCTGTGAGTTCAGTTCCCAGAACCCATGTTAGCTCTGCGTGGTGGGACACGCTTGTTGTCCCAGTACTAGGGAAGTGGAGGCAGGCAGCTTCGTGGGGCTCCCTGGCAAGAAGCCTAGTCCATTCAGTGACACTCAGGCCAACTAGAATCCCTGCTCCAAAACAAAACTCTGGAGCAGTGCCTTGGGAAGAATACCCAGAGCTGTCCTCTGGCCTCAGCACAAATATGTGCACACACACCTGCACATACATTTGCATACGCACACAGGAAGGCCATTTGTCACATAGGTAGGGCTCTGCCAATTCTACCCTTTCCTTCCTGTGTAACCTCAGGAAAATAGCTTGACCTCTCTGGGCCTCACATCTCAGCTCTGGGGATGGTCAGGCTTTCTACCTCATAGGGCCAATGATGGATTGCATTTAAATTGCTTAGGAGAGACACAGATGAGTGTTAATAAAGTTTATGTTTAAGCCGGGCACTGGGGTGGTGCACGCCTTTAATCCCAGCACTTAGGTGGCAGAGGCAGGTAGATTTCTGAGTTCAAGGCTAGCCTGGTCTACAGAGTGAGTTCCAGGACAGCCAGGGCTACACAGAGAAACCCTGTCTTGAAAAAACAAAAAACAAAACAAAACAAAACAAAAAGTAATAATAATAATAAAAAATATGTTTATTGCTATTCTGGTGTTTTCTTACATTTTGGGTGAAGGGGTGAGATTCAGATGGGTTCTAGGAACACAGGCATTTGTGAGAGGCATTTGAAATCTCCAAGGATTTCAGACTTCACATAGGCTGGCCATGGTGGCTGGCAAGTTCTTAATGCTACCAGACAGCCATAGGCTGGGGGCAGGGCTCAGAGATAGAGCTCCTAGCTCATCATGTACAAGGCTCTTGATTCCCCTCCCCCAAGGATCATAAGTGAATTAGAATGTCAGAAGTGAGTTCTTAAGCCACATAAAGTCTGAAGGGTGATTTTCTAATGAAACGAACTCCTGACGCTGTCATGAGGACAGATGCCATTGCTCACTAGCAAGCTTGCTGCTTAATGAGATACCATGTCAGCGTCAATATCTTACCAACATTGTCCTCCCACCTCAGCACCCAGGCTCTGGAAGACAAGTTCATGCCACCAAGCCAAAGTGCCATCACTTGTTTAAAAAACCAAAGCCAGCTTGGTCCACAGAGTGAGTTCTAGGACAGCCAGGGCTACACAGAGAAAGTCTATCTTGAAAAAAAACCTTTGGGTTTTTTTATTTGTTTGTTTTGTTTTGTTTTTTGAGACAAGATCTCATTAAGTACAGTCTTGGCTGGCATGATACACACACACACACACACACACACACACACACACACACAATTTAAATAAGATCCATCATTGAGCAGTGAGTGGTGCTCAGCACTGAAAAGGCAGAAACAGGCAGATCTCTGTGAGTTCCAAGCCAGCCAGGACTATACAGAGTGACCTTGTCTTAAAAAAAAAATCATTGTTTTATCAATGCGAGGTAATTTACTCAATAGACTCAGTTGCTTTTGTGCTCTATCGTATGGATGGGGTCTTCCACAGGCCTGGACATGCTCCTGCAGAGAGCTACACTCTATGCCATCTGAAAGCTTTCCGATTCTTGGTTCTACTAGTTTCTTTTTTTTCCATTGCAACATATTTGTTGTTGAAACCAGGGTGTGTAATAGACTTTATTACTGGCCAGCTATGTGTCAGAGTTAAACCGCATTCTCCTGTCCACCAGCCATGACAGACACATTCACGTGTCTGACTCACTTTTTTCTGGATGATTCCTTCTACAGGGAACACCCAAAGACTTACTTGGTTTTCCTTTAAAAAGTCTTTAAAGTTTAATTTATTTTCATTTTGTGTCGGAGTGTTTTGCCTGCGTACATGTGTCCCATGCATACACCTTGTGCTCGAGTGAACTCGAGTTGGAGACAGTTGTGACCTGCCATCCTTTCGGGTGCTGGGACTCTAGCTTCATCCTTGACAACAGCCTTGTGCTGTTGACTGCAGAGCCAGCTTTCCAGCCCTCCGTATGTCTGCCTGCGCATGCTATGACAATGCTGGATAATCCTGACTGTTCGACTCTCCTCCTCCTCGTCCTCGTCCTCGTCCTCGTCCTCGTCCTCATCCTCCTCCTCCTCGTCCTCCTCCTCCTCCTCCTCCTCCTTCTCCTCTTTTGAAGTATATTGTATCTTTGTAGCCAAGAGCTAGCCTACAATTTACAATCCCAGCCTGCTTGCCTCTGCCCTCCAAATTCTGGGGTTGCATATATATGCCACTCCTCCTGGCTCATGGCTTTGTTAGTGATGTGGGCAGCTGTCCGGATCCCATGCGGAAGCAAGTTCCCTTGTTGTGCCTTACACGACAGGTAAGGGCTGTACCACCAAGCTACTTCTATCTCCAAGGATTCCAGGTTTGCTTGTTTTTGTTTTCCACAACAGAGTCGTATGTAGCCCAAGCTAGGTTGGAAATTTGTGTCTAGTGACCTTAATTTTTTTGTTTGTTTGTTTTTTTAGTTTTGGTTTTGGTTTTTTCGAGACAGGGTTTTTTGTTTGTTTGTTTTTTGTTTTTGTTTTGTTTTTCGAGACAGGGTTTCTCTGTGTAGCCCTGGCTGTCCTGGAACTCACTCTGTAGACCAGGCGGGCCTGGAACTCAGAAATCCACCTGCCTCTGCCTCACAAGTGCTGGGATTAAAGGCGTGCGCCACCACTGCCTTTCGACCTTAATTTTTTTTTTTTTGGTATTTTTGAGACAGGGTTTCCCTGCATAGTCCTGGCTGTCCTGGAACTCACTCTGTAGACCAGGCTGGCCTCAAACTCAGAAATCCGCCTGCCTCTGCCTCCCAAGTGCTGGGACTAAAGGCGTGCGCCACCACCGCCCGGCTCTACCTTAATTTTTTTTAAGAGTACTTTTTTTTTAGATTTTTATTTATCTTATGTGTATGAGTACCCTGTAGCTGTACAGATGGCCATGAGCCATCATGTGGCTGCTGGGAATTGAACTCAGGACCTCTGCTCGCTCCAGCCCCACTCGCTCTGGCGCAATATACTGTAGCTGTCTTCAGACACACCAGAAGAGGGCATCAGATCTTATTACAGGTGGTTGTGAGCCACCATGTGGTTTCTGGGATCTGAACTCAGGACCTTTGGAGGAGCAGTCAGTGCTTTTTACCTGCTGAGCAATCTCGCCAGCCCCCTTAAGAGTACTTTTGAGACAAGGCCTTGACTATGAAGCCCTGGCTGGCATGGGGTCCACTGTAATAGAACTGGTTGACCTTGAACTCACAGACACTCTGCTTCTACCTCCCAAGTGCTGAAATTAAAGGTGTGTAACCTGCACTCCTGGTCCTGCCTTTGAACTTCTCACCCTCCTGTTTCTACCTCCTAAAAACTGGGATTACAAGGGTGAGCCCTCCAACCACAGTGTGGATTTGATTTTAATTTTCCTTTTTTAAAAAATCTGTACTGGGGACCATGAAGGGGAGCGCACTATTTGGGATGTTAATAAATAAAATAATTAATGAAAAAAATTGCACTGAGAGCGAGGCATTGGTGGCACATAACTTTAATCCCAGCACTTGAGAGGCAGAGGCAGATGGATCTTTATATGTTGGAGGCCAGCCTGGTCTACAGAGTGAATTCCAGGACAGCCTGGGCTACACACAGAGAAACCCTGTCTGGGGGAAAAAAAAAAAAGAAGAAAGAAGAAAGAAAGAGGAATGGCCCTTATGCAGTCAAGGTCACTGCTGTGGTCTCCTGTTAACTTCCTGTCTGGGTCATTAAGAGCTGAGCGGAGCTGAGCTGGAAGGTTCGCTCCCTCTCTCTTACACGCACACGCGCACGCACACACACATACACACAGGCACGCACACGCAGACACACATGCACACACACACACACGCATACACACACACATACGCGCACGCACACACACATACACACATACACACACATACACGCACACACACACATGCACGCATACGCATGCACACACACACACATACACACACACACATATACACACTCCCCCCGACCCCCATGCTGTCTCAATACCAACAATGCCTATTCTGTCAGCATTTCCTGGGGGCACATTGGAGACATAGCTGTACAGCAAGAGCCCTCTCCAGCTTCTGGTCGTCGTCTGATCTTGGTATCCCTGGTCTAATCCTAAGGCCTCCTATAAACCTGTGCTTCTGTCTCCTGCCTTCTTGCTAGATCTTCCTCCCACATCTTAGCCACCATGACATCCATCCAGTTGCTGATCTACTGTCTGTTCCCAGATGAGGTTGGTCTCCTTGGGCAGGACTGGGGATCCGGGGTTGAGGAGAGCAGAGCCTCCCACATTCTGCTTCTCTGGCCACTGAGAAGTCTTTCAGTAATTCAGAGGCTCTGCAGGAGAACGTTTGAGCTCCTTAGCCCTGCCCCCTTTGTGTCATCACTCAGCTGCTTCCTAATTGCCTCTGCATGCCCAACATCTTCCTGTGCAGTGTGCTGCGCCAGGCCTATGCTTCTGGCCCTAGGCAGATTCCTCCTCTTCCAGAAACCCACCCCCTCAAGTCTTCCCCACCTCCCTCTCTATCTCTTTCCTTTTGAAACATGGTCTTACTCTGCAGCCCTGGTTCTGTGTAGAGCACACTGGCCTAAGACTCACAGAAAACAGCCCTTTGCCTCCCATGTGCTAAGATAAAGGTGCAGGACACTGGACCAGCAGGCCTGCCTTCTCTCAGAGATTGCATCAGTATATCTCAGCCTCCTGAGCTGCCCCCAGCCCCTTACAGATCTCTCCCACGCTGTTGAATCCACCATACAGAGCAGGGAACCTTAAATCCTATTACTAGGAGCTAAAGAGATGACTCAGCAGTATGGACTGCTCTTTCAGAGGTCCTGAGTTCAAATCCCAGCAACCACATGGTGGCTCACAACCATCTGTAATGGGATTGGATGCCTTCTTCTGGTGTCTGAAGACAGCAACAGAGTACTGACATATAATAAATAAATAACTCTTTAGAAGCTTTCATATCCTCAGACCTTACAGGGGCCACACAGGCATGTGTGAATTCTACATGGATTCTGGGAACTGAATTCAAGTCCTCACACTTGTATGGCAAGAGCTTTATAGATTGAGCCATCCCAGCATTTATGTTTCCAGGACTGGGAATGGCCCGCACTCTACCACTGAGCTCCATGTCCAGTTCTCAAATCTCTGGGAGTTTTTTT
>JADRCD010178780.1:7955-25062 GCA_019843815.1 Montemys delectorum
GAGAGAGAGAGAGAGAGAGAGAGAGAGAGAGAGAGAGAGAGAGAGAGTGGGTCTAGGGTAGGTTTTTGAAACCTCAAAACCCACCCCCAGTGACACACCTCCTCCAACAAGGCTATACCTTCTAATTCTTCCTAAATATACCACTAACTAGGAACAAAACATTCAAGTGTATGAGTCTCTGGGGACCATTCTTGTGGGGAAACCCTTAATTAATGTCAAAATCCACCATGACTAGGTAGCCTCTGAGCTCAGTGTAATATGGAGAACTTCCTTCATTAGCATGGCTTCTCCTTCTCTGACTTTGTCTGCAAAATTTAAGTCCCCTCCCCACCCCAACCCACCCCACCCCCACTTGATGAATGTCACATAGCCTTAGTTAGATTACAGGATCAATTTCCTTTCTTCTGATAAGAACAGGTGCAGCTAGTATCTGAAATTCCTGAAATGTTTCCTCATGCTAATGAGAATTTTGGTACCCTAAGCCCTCAGCCAATGACCTTTGCCCAACCTGGATGTTCCTACCCTCAGTCCCCCAAAACTTCATAAGCCTCGAATCACTCAAAGTGAGGTTGATCTGACTTCCCAGAGATGGTCCCAGTTATTCACTTTACATACTCACAGGGCTTCCAAACCCGTTTGTCATCTCTGCTCCATTTTCCTACATGGACCATATAAGCCAATGATCCATGCAGGTGGGAAGAGCCACACACTCTCATCCAAACCACCGCCACATGTTATGTAGGAGAGTAAGCTGATCAAGATGAAGTAAACTACAGTACAGTGCTAAGGGGTTGAGATGCCAGTAAGGTAGGGTCTTACTGCTTTGCCAGCTGAAAGCCCTTGATTCAGGTGGTCTTTTAATAACAGGGACAGGGGGAAAAAGAAGCCGGGTCAATGGCTACATACCAGATTTCAGGAGTGTGTTAATATGTGCGAGTAATGAAAGTGCATTTGCCGCTGTAGCTACGGTGTCACCATCTAGTTTACAACAAGTCACACAGACCCAATAGATAAGCTGAGTAGGGATGTTGTAGGGATGGATGATCACCACAGCACCCTCAAGTCCTTGATGGGAATACTGGTCTCTGCAATCTCACCAGGAATAAACTATTGGTTTTGCTTTGCTATTTTTCTAGGTCGGGGCAGTTGTAATGGCTTCCACCTGGCATCTCCCACCAAAATAGCCTTCCTTCTGTAGATCAGGAAGGTAAGTTAAAGGTTCCAGGGCTAGAGAGATGGCTCAGTGGGTAAGGACACTGGCTGCTCTTCCAGAGGACCTGTGTTTGTTTTCTGTCACCAATATGGCAGTTCACAACCAACTGATCTGATGCTACCTTCTGGCCTCCTCAGACGCTAGGCATGCACAGGGTACATAGACATACATTACAGGCAAATCTCTATACACATTTAACATAAATGAATCTTAAAAATTGAAGATTTTGCTGGCTAATTCATCTATTCAATTATGCATTCCAGAAGTTGTAGAGAGAATCTCTTATGTGCTGTGTCTAAGAATTACCTGTTAATAAAACAAAAAACAAAAATCAAAAAACCAAAACAACAACAACAACAACAAAACAATGGCCAATGGGCTGAGGCAAGATGAAAAGGTCAGACATCTGTCAGAGACTGGGAGGAGGATTCTTGGAGTTAGATAGAGGAGGGAGACTTTGCCCTGGGCTCAGAGGAGACAGACAAATGGAACTGAGGAGAGGTGAATAGCCTTGTTGAAGACAGAATAGAATAAATGGATTATATAAGCTAAGATCTACTTGGGGAACAAGCCAAAGCTTATGGCCTAGGTATTTATTTATTCATAAATAATTAGTCTCAGAGTTGTTATTTTGGGAACAAAGAGGCCAGGTGGAAAAGCTAGTGGATATAGTGGGTGAATGACCACAGGAAGAGTTCAGGGACTCAATGGGATGCCATGAAATGGACTGGCGTTGGCTCCTTTGATCATCACCTCACTTCCATGAACCCCTACTACAACTGTGGTGGTCAGCAGGGATGTTTTGGTTCACCTAGAATTTATATCATTTTAGAGACAATACCTAGTAGTTCTCTTCTGAACCTCAATCTGATTATTGTCTTTTCTCCATATGTAGTTATCTTGGTCAAAGATCCCGTTGGGGAAGGTTAGGAGAGAGATTAACTGCATAAACTTTTGGTAGTATTCTGGAGTTCTTCTGCAAGGAGACCCAGCCTCTTCATCATTCAAAGGGTCTAGGAAAACAAACAGGTTTCAGTGTAGGAACTGGTGGAGGAATCTTGACTGTTTTACAATTCAGGCTTGAAGTATGTTCCTTTGACCTAGACCCTTTCTCTTGCACAGATAAAGTGGAACTGTAGACTCCATTCATTTTGCTTCTGGGAACAGTATGGCCAACTAGCTAAAGTCATTAGATTAGCACAGGACAAACTATCCTGATTGTTGCCTTGAGTCTGCAATCTGTTACCGTAACCGCACTCATTTGACATTGACAGTTGTATGCTGTCACTTGGCCCATGATACCCCTAATACAATTACTCTAACTGCATTTAGGTAATTCCATTACCACAGTTTTGGTTGTAAGGTCTGTAAGGTAGCTTTACAAGAATGCAGGGGCTCCTCTCTCATACATTTAATTTCCAGTCACATCTTCTGACTCTCTGCAAAGAGATATTAAATCGTACATCCATTCTAACCTTCCATTTCCCCAAGCCTTTAATTCCTTTCTTATATGAAGCCAAGGTAGGTCCAGAGCGTCTAACTCACTCACCATGGGAGACCTGTCTGTGGTTCTGTCAACCAGGAAAGCAAATGGTTAGAGCTTTCTCAGTTCTGGGAAACTCAGTTCTTTTATCAGTACCTTTTCTGCTGCTGGGATATAAACCCATGAGCAAGGCAACGTACAGAAGAAAGCATTGATTTGGGCTTACTGTTGGAAAGGCAGGAGTCTATCCCTGCCATGGCTGGGAGGCATGTGGCTGAAGCAAAAAGTGGAGAGCTCACGTCTTGGTGAATCACAAGCATGGTGTGGATAGAGCACTGGAAATGGCTAGAAGCTGTGACACCTCCAAAGACCCACCTCCAATCCACCCCCAACCCCAGTGACATACTTTCTCAGGTCAGGCCATACCTCCTGTAATCCCAGTACTCAAGTGGACGTGGGAGGATGCTGAGATCAAGCTCAGCATGCTTGCAGAATGTTTGTAAACCAGTTCCTCAAGTCAACTGCTCTTTTTTGTTTGTTTGTTTGTTTGTTTGTTTGAGGCAGGGTTTCTCTGTGTAGCCCTGGCTGTCCTGGAACTCACTCTGTAGACCAGGCTGGCCTCGAACTCAGAAATCCACCTGCCTCTGCCTCCCAAGTGCTGGGACCACCGTCCACCACTGCCCAGCTAAGTCAACTGTCCTTGAAGAGCTTCCCTCTTCAGTGTGGCTGAGTGAGGAGTGAGGAAGCCTATGGCACTTGCCCATGCAGTTAACTTATGCCTTCAGTATCTTTTGAGCCTAACCTTGTATGTGCCACTTCCATGGTGCCGTGTGCTGTTCCACTTATGTAGGTCCTGATAGGTCAAGGGACACACAATCCACATGGATAGCTCCAATATCAGGGCACCTAAAGGATATTTCTCTAAAGGAAAGGAATTATTTGGAGAAAAGAACTTTGCTCCAAATTCTAGAGGAGTGAATTCAGAAGGAGGACTGGATGAGTGAGCCACTCCATTGTAATGATTTCTAGTCAACAAAATTAGAAGCCTTTTATATTATATATAACTGGTAAGTTTTAGTTGCACTTTGATTTTAGGTCTATAGATACAATATTGACTAAATGTCTCTGTAAATTAAAATATTTGGATTCCTGCTCAGCCACCTCTTTCACTTTTAAATTACATCATCTATTGTCCAGTGCACTATTCTCCTAGCAGCCCACCACCATCTTAATCAAATCAGTTGTGCCTGCTTGCAAGACATCATCACACCTGGGCTTGTTGTCTTCTGACGTTCTCCCAGAGATTCATTGGCACCTCACCTGAGAATTGAGCCATTTCTCTTAAGCAGTTGTTTGCAATTCTGCCCTAACTGCACATGGCTCTGGTGGCTTGGATTAGGGCTCACGTACAGAGTCTGTGGAAGACTTGGGAAGGGAGCTCCACCTATGTGGTTATGGGGAAGCCATCATTAATACTAAGTGAAGACTCTCAGTATGATTGCTCTGGGGTAACCCACTCTCCTGTAAACAGCCTCTCATCTAGGTTCTGTAAGCAAAGCTCAATAAACTCATGGGTTCCCTGGGAAATTGAACTTTGGTTTATTGTTGAGAAACAGCAAGGTTCAAATCCATATAATTGTTGACATTGGGCTCTCCCTTAATTTTCTAATTAATCAAGAAGAGGAAGGTGAAAAGTTATTGTTTTATTACTCTTATGGTATAAATATATAAGGCACTTGCCCATGCAGTTAACTTATGCCTTCGGCATCTTTTGAGCCTAACCTTGTATGTGCCACTTCCATGGTGCTGTGTGCTGTTCCACTTGTGTAGGTCTTGATAGGTCAAGGGACACACGATTTACATGGATAACTCCAATGTCAGGGCACCTAAAGGATATTTACAAAGATTTATCCTCTAGGAGACAATTTAGTGGAGAAAATAAATAAGTCTAAAGGCAATGAAGGGTCAACACAATATACAAATGCCTTTTTTAGTTTTGGATTCAAATAGCAGTAGTTCTTCTTTTGCCTTGAGAGATAATATGTGAGGGATACCCATGCTGTCTTTCCTTCCAGAGTTTTAAATAGAGTTTGTATTTAAATGTTTACCTGCATGTGCAGCTCACAAGGCAGCATGCCCAGGTTTGAATAGGTTGTAAACCAGCATTTGCTTAGGATCTCCTAAGTCTTCATCAGGAAGTAGAGAAAATTCAGGATTAGGTTGATTATGCTTCAGGGTCATCTTCAGGCAAAGGAAGATACCTTTGAAAGAGGCTACAGAAAGGGAGCCGGGGGAGTCAGGTCAGTGGCTCTGTTTTTACTTTTGATTTTGCCTGAATGGGGAAAATCTCCCTTTTTTCCTTTTTTTTTTTTAAACCAATTTTAATGTTTGATTGTCCAGTTTATATGCATTCAAGAAATTAGCCATATCTTCCTAGTGATTAGTATCCTCCTCTTCTTCCTTAAGTGTTTTTCAACAATGTGAATTAATACCCAAGTGATCCAAAATTGAATGGGGGATCTTTCCCCCTTGTTTACATGACTTTCCATTACTCTTTCAGACTTGGTTCCATAATTCTTCATCTGAAGGTCCTTCTTCCGGAAGCGAGGGATTATAATCATAAGCAACTTGCACGCAATCAACAGTTGTGATTTTAATATTGTGCTCCTGCTTTCTTTAAAAAGTGATGTACAAGCTCAACATATGGCACAGCCTGCTCTGGTTTCTGCCCCATTATTCTCACTCACTTCTTTCTGGGAGGCCCCCACTCTCTTACCTCATAATCAACTTCAGGTCTCTGTCCATGGTGCTACATTTTACTGCTTTAGAATAGCAATGGGACCTAGGAGAATGGGGACAACAAATGAGTCAGGTTAAAGTCTGATGTAACAGCTAACTTTATTCAGGGCATCCGACAATTTATATTCTGAGGGTTAAAAAGGATCACACGAGTAAAGTGTACAATAATAAGCACAAGCTAAATGTGTCAAAAACACATTTTTCCACAGGGGCATGTAAACAAATAGCAACAGCCAGTTGTAATGAATAATCTGAAGTAAACTCTCTTCTATCTGCTGTACCTGGAAGAAACACATGCACACACACATACAAACACACACACGCCCCCCCCCCCCACACACGTGCACGCACACACATACATGCACACACATACACACATACACACACGTGCACACACACATGCACACACACGCACACACACATACACACACGCGTGCACACACACATACATGCACACACACATGCACACACACGCACTCACACACACATGCACACATACACACGCACACACACACACACACACATGCACACACACACACAGAACAATTCTGTGTTTTAAAGAGACTGGGACCACTCTTGACTTGTTTGCTTGGAGTTTTCTCAGAAGCACTCAGAATCCTCCTCACACGACTCTGTTCTTGGGTTGTGCTCTGACACATAGGGGATTCAACCACTGATACTTTCAAGGATTCTTTATTTGAATCCTCAGATCCCACACACCACTTGCTGGAGCTGGTCTATGTCCAGAACGCCCTTTCTCTTTCTCAAGTGCCTTGTTTTCCATCTGCAAGTCAGGATGAGCCACACACTAGGCATTGGTTTTCAACACCATCTCTTTCCTCTTGCATTCTTCTCTACAACACAGAAGTGGAAAGTCTGGTAGCCATATTCCTAGACTCTCATGTCAACAGGCTGCCATTTTGGATCCTGTCAATGAGAGTCATGTGTGAGATAACAAGAAAGAAAAGAGCGTAAGGTGTGAAGTGAAAAGTAACCATCTTCTTGTGAATCACATAGCAGTGTTGGAAGCAGCAGACCCTTGGGGTGGCAGTACCCGGTGCATGCTGTCTGTCTCCGATACCTCTGGTAGGTTTTTATTTTCACCATGAATGCTGCATCCACATTAGGAATGCTTCTAGGAAACAGCCTTCCCAAGTAGCTCAAGCTATCTGACCCGGCAGAGCTGGAAGGTGTGTGATAATATTACAGAGCCTGTGTGGTAATAACATTAGAGCCCACAGACAGTGGGAATCTGGGAACTTGTGGTGTTCCAAGAGTGAAACAGAGGCTCAAAATGATCAGCAGCCATTCTCTGAAATGAAGTTTCCACTTAAATCCAGCTCTGGATATCATAGACCTCCGTGTGAGGTGAAGACTACAGCATGGCTAATAGGCTGCTCTTGCTGACTATAGCTGGAAGCTTACAGGAAGAGTATGACAGGCTTGGGTATGCCCTTCCTCACTGAAGTCAGGCCAGATGACCAAAACCACTTGAACAACATTAAATCCACTTGAACAACATTAAATCAAAAGACAAAACCATTAGAACAACAACAAAACCTCTGACTGTGTTAGACACGTTGTCACTGTGACAAGCACCTGAGAAAACCCACTTCCGAGAAGAAAAGATCTCTTTTGATTCACAGTTCTGCAAGCCTCTACCCATGGTTGGTTCATTCCTTACCTCTGGAAGCAAAACATCATGACTGAGTGGCATTTTGGAGCACTGTTGCTCTGGTTATCCAGGAGGCAGAGAAGGGTAAGGAGGAGGAGGGAGAGAACAGAAAACAGATAACTTTCAGGGCAAGCATATTCCAACCAGATTCCACTGCCCACCACCTCCCAATAATTCTATCAGATTATAAATCCACTAATGAAACAATTCACTGATGGAGCAGAGCCCTCAAAATCGAACCACCTCCCAATGACCAAATCGTCTCACTGGAGACTAAGCCTTCAACACAAAGCTTCCCCAGACAATTCACGCACCATAACACTGCGAAGTGCAGAATTAGAAAATAAATGATAAGTCCACAATTTCATCAGGTCTCTTATGGGTCCGTTAGAGCATTAATATAAGAACTGATGAAACCCTTTAAAGAAGAATAAGAAAATACAACCACAGGCCGCTCCAAGATGGCGACTCCCATGCATCAGCTCATAGCTCGGAGGCAAGCATAATGAAGCCAATAAGCAATGTGTAAGATGTCAGAAATGCTTGGAATTTGGTCATTGGACTTATGAATGCAAAGGGAAAGGAAAGTATGTACACAGGCCTTTGAGAACAGCAGAGCTGAAGAAAGCTTTAAAAGAAAAAGAAAATAGATGATTGCAGCAAAGCATGGAAGAGACCAACATAGAAAAAAAGATCAAGAAGAAGAGGTCTAAGAGTGTGATGAGTTCCAGTACCTCTAGCAGTGACAGTTTGGCCAGTGAGCCTTCGTCAGAGAGCGAGACATCTGCCTCATCCTCTTCAGAGGACAGTGACTCAGATGACAGCCTCTCCAGCTCCTCTCCTTCCTCCTCAGCCTCTTCCTCCCCCCTTCCTGCTCATCCTCCTCTCCTTCCTCCTCAGCCTATTCCTCTTCCTCCCCATCCTCGTCCTCAGACTCAGACTCAGACTCCAGCTCCTCCAGCAGCAGCAGCAGCAGTATCGAGAGCATCTCTGATGACAAGCCACTGAAGAAAAGGAAAAAGAAATAGAAATCTCTGTACCCCGGAGCAATGGATCCAAAGTACCTGTGACTCCCAGGGGAACTGAAAACCTGCTCATGCAAGCAAGTTAGCTGGTCAGACCTGTTAAAATCCAGAACTTTCTAAGTATTCACATTGTATAGGATATCTAAAAAAAAAAAAGATATTATATATATATGTATATATATATATATATATGTTTATTTTAGGAATGAATATGGGTTTTTGTTCTTACTTTTTCTTTTTTGTAAAGACTGGGTCTCATTTTGTAGGTCTGACTGGCCTTGAACTTGATATGTAGAGCAGGCTGGCCTTGATTTCAGAGAGAACTACCTGTCTCTGCTTCTAATGTTGAGACTAAAGATATGTGCCATTATGCTCAGCTTTTGTTGTTAAACTTCTTTTTTTAAATATTTGAAGTCTATCTGTAGTACATAAACAAAGCTGAAAACCAGGAAATCTATTTCAGTGACAGACAGAAGTCATTTTTTTTCCTGCCTATGAGATGAATGCTGTATGTGGGTATGTTAAGGTGTGTATGGGACAGTCTTCGACTCTACTGCATCAGAATACCAAGAAGTTTCTTGTTGTTTCTGGCTGTGTTTATTATGTGAGATTTAATGCATTGTTATTGTAAGTGGTTTTCCTACTCTTAACAAATGTGCTCTATTTTTACGTTTGTAAAAAAAAAGAAAGAAAGAAAATACAACTAGATTTGCACAAATACTAGAACATTAAATTTTTTCCATTGGTTAAAAAAAAAATCCATGCTGCAATCCACGAACCCAGAGAAACTAAGTAAAAAGGAGGGCTCAAGGGTACTCATGAATCTCTCTGTGAAGGGAAAATCGAATAGACAGAGAGTGGGGTGGGCTTCACAGAGATGGAATCAGGAGGTATCAGGTTGGATGGAGGAAAGCTTACAGGAAAAATATGATAGGATCAGGTATTCTGTTCTTCACAGAAGTCATGCCAAAGAATCAAAAATTGGAGGCTGGAGGGAGGAGGGAGGAAGGAGGAAGAAAGGAGAGAGTACTGGAAGGGACAATTGTAATTTGGGGGAGGGGGCTTCTCAGGAATGAGCTAGAAAACGAGTGCAATAGAAACTTCCAGAAATCAAAGTGGGTAGCCCTAGCTAAGGCTCCTAGCAATGGGGGATATAGATACTGAACCAGCCATCTCCTGTTCACAGGCAAGACTTGTAGACATTTTTAATCCCAATCTGGGGTTTCTACTTCACCTTTATCATTCAGTTTCTGGATAAAAGACACACAACCTTTATTATTTACAATGAGCCTTAAACAGCACAAGAGCTGGGCAGATAAATACCCTCTATGCTATTAGAATCTACTTCCTTATTGATAGCTCCAAGTTATTACTTATTATGTTTCAAAGACTTCCAGTAGAGGGATTGGAACACCAACCCAGCCACAAAACCTTTGACCTACAATTTGTCCTACCTCTACGATGTGTTGAGGTAAAGTTAGTGCATTAATTGTAGGAGTGGCCAACCAGTGTAAGATCCATACCACGAGAGGGAGACCATCCCTCCCTGACACTGCCTGAAGGCCCAGAGACCATGGATAGACCCAAACAAGATTGGCCAAAAAAAAAAAAAAAAAAAAAAAAAAAAAAAAGTCAATGCAATGATTTCTAATGATATTCTATTATACTCATAGATTAGTGCTGGGCTTCACCCAGCATCTGATGGAAACAGATGCAGAGACTCACAGCCAAACATTAGGCAGGGCTTAGAGACTCCTGCAGAAGAGGCAGAGAATGGATTATAGGAGCCAGAGAGGTGAAAAATACTACAAGAAAACCCAGAGAATCAACTAACCTTGGCTCATAGGGGTGCATAGAGACTGAACTGATAACCAGGGAGCCCGCAAGCAACTGACCTAGGTAGTTTAGTCTTCTTGAAGGACTCCAAACAGTGGGAGCAGGTGTTGTCTCTGACTCTTTTGGTGGCCTTTGGGACCCTTTTCTTCATACTGGATTGTCATTCAGCCGTAATACAAGGACATGTGTCTTACTGCAATTTTATGTTATGTTTGGTTGATATCCATAGGAAGCCTGCCCTTAACAGAAAGGAGCAGAAGTGTATTGGGGGGCATGGAAGAGGTCAGGGGAGACGGAGAGGAGAGGAGAAAGGGGAAACTGTGGTCAAGATATAAAATTAATAATAATCATTTTTAAAAAGAACTAACAAAAAAATTTCCATTGACCCTTTTTGCCCTCAGAGGGGCCCTTCCTCCACTCTCTGAGGAGACCTACTTGGGATCATCAATTGTCTTATAAGTAATACAGATTCTATTTAAGATGGTCATCTATATCAAATCCAGTGTGTAATAAAGATGTCTATACATATATGACAGCACTGTTTGTTAGGGACAAATAATAAAATCAGCCTTGGGCATGCATCAGTGAATGGATAAGGAAATATGGTATAGATACACATTCGAGTACTATTCAACCATTTAAAAAAATGAAATTCTGTCATTTGTGGGAAAATGGAAGGAACTAGAAATCATCATATTTAAGAAATAAGCCAGACTCAGAAAGAAAAAATATCCTGTATATGGAATGCAGACATTTTATAATGGCATTAAAGTAGAAGAGGGAACTATTTGGCAAAGGGGAGACCAGAAGAAAAAGAAAGGAGAACAAGAAAGACTGATGGGGTAATCATGATCCAAGTACAATGTACACATGTTTGAAAATGTCAGTGAACCCGTTATTTTGTACAAGCAATATATACAAATGAAAGCATGAATAGTGACACAAAGTGTCCTCTGGAGGTTTGCCAGATTCATTTCAAAATAAAATGTCAAGGTTTCAATATTTTTGAAAGAAACATTGTTGATACGCATCTTAATGGACTTTTCAGATGCTGGACCAAAGAGGACAGAGGCACTGCTTGCCTATCGGAGTGTTGTTACATGAATGCAATCAATGGAATTTCTAAGCCAAGGCATTATCCCCGGCAGCTTAGAGTTTCTCTGTTTCTTTGTTTGTCTTTATAACGGCATAAACTTCATAAAAGTGATATGCCAGATTATCTGTGATATTACATAAAGGATGACATGAAGTGGAAATTTAAAGTTTCTTTGGAAAGTCAGTTGGATGGTGTTTTGCTGGGGCAAAGGAAGGTTTAGCTGAAGCAGACACAGTTGAAACAATGTTCCGCTAAAGCAAGCACATGAAAGGACATGTGATGACACATTCTTTGCTAATGACTTGCATATATTGGTCCATCTTACATTACGTAGTTGAGCTGCATTTGTTGGGACTCCATAGAGTGAAATGAACCAAAAGACTTCAGGTAGTGTGCTGCAGTTTCTTGCTGCTTCCTCGGACTCGGGTTGATTGGCAGTGATGTCAGCTGAGACAGATGCACATGCTGAGACAAGACACGTGGAGGACCTGTGATATTTCGAGGGTATAATAATATCTATAGGCAGATATTTATTTTATTGATGGCTCATCTAAAGGTACAGGAGGGATTCATGGTCCAGATATTCATCAATCTATTAATATTTCCTCTTCCTCAGTCCAACAGGTGAAGCTGCCTGTTTTGATTCATCTCTTACAGTTAATTCATTAGCCTTTAAATATTGTCTCAGATTCTGCTTATGTTGTAGTCTTATTTCCAGCATTAGATTCATACTTATGCACATTCTAACCTCCTTGGTTTTATTGCAGAAGGAAATAAGCAAGCTAGTGCATTAACCTGCCCTAGTTTTACTTCTGCAGAAGAAAATTGGGAAGGGATATGCATCTGTCATTGCGGATGGGTCTGCTGAAACATGAATTTCTCTTTGGCTCCTCTGGCCATAGGCCACCAAGGACAACAGTGGAGGGCAAGGAGACGATAGAAGTCGGCAGAAAGATAGCAAACCTCCAGCTAATGGGCAAAAGGAGAACAGACCACATCATCAGGAGTCAAGTCTGCCCACCTGGGGCCAAGTTAAGGCCATGTGCACCAAGGGAGGAGTTATTCAGTGAAACACACAGAGCCCCATGTCACCTGAGGATCTTTTTTTGACAATGATATCTGCTTTGACCTATGTATTTGCAGTAAGTACACTGAACCCATGTACTGTATTATGTTACTCATGCTCCTTTGCTTCAACTTGTAGATTGAATGAGTACAGCTCCTGTTATCTTTACTAATGACTCTGTGCTTATGCCTGGACCTGGAGACCATAATAGACTCATTCATTTCTTATGGAGAAGGGACTGCATTTAATTTTTCCTTGGGATTTAAGTCGCTTCCTGTTTGCATAGGACATAATAAAATTTGTATTCTAATTAAAGGCAAATATGGGCTTATGTTCTTTAAGTCACCAGAGCTAGTAATTATGTGTCCTTTTCCACTTAGATTTTTTTTTCTGATCCAAATAATAATGTAACCAATAGTATTAGACAGTTTGGATCCCTGTTCTTGGTGGCAGAGTATATACACAATGCTTTCACTGTTCCGATGTTTTTTATTCATTACGTTTATAATTCTAATACTTTAGAATACTCGTGTATCAAATGACAAATTTATCTACAACATCTCAAACCAGAACCATTCTGGATATCCTGTATTTTAAAATAAAGGAGGAGATGTCAGAATATGGTCCAAGAATGAGAAGAATCTTGAGTGTTTCTGAGAATACTCCAAGAAAACAACCCATGAGTCTTATGTTCTCAGTTTCTTCATAACATGGAATTGTTCTTGGAATGTGTTTTTGTGCTCCTCCCAGCTGTAGTGGATAGGAGTGAGTTTACTTCAGATTGTTCATCGTAACTGGTTATTGTTGTTTGTTTATATGTCTCTATGGAAAAGTATGCTTTTGCCACATTCAGCTTGTCCTTGTAATTGTACACTTTATTCATGTGGTTTTTCTTAACTCTTAGAATATAAATTGTTGGATGCTCCGAGTAAAGTTGTCTATTGCATCAGACTTTAGTCTGATTCATTTATCAGACCCATTCTCCAAGATCCTACATCTCTAGAGCAGTGAAACCCATGGAGCATTTCCTTCAGGTGTGCCCAGTTTGAAGACTAGTTGAGGCAAGTCTAATGCATGGCCCATCTGGAACATGCATCCTTAGAGAGCTTTGAATGAATGCAGCTAAACACAAAATCGTACATGGACTTAAATGTTCCGAGTTTTCTGTGATTCTCTTCTTGAAACTTGATGTGTAGCTCTGGAGCATGAACTTTGTAAACAACAATGTCGTGTTGCAATGGCAGAACGTTGGATTACTCTCTAGGCATTGCTATTGTTAGGGAATGCACTCTGGTCAGTTTTCTCAGAGCGTCTTTGACTTCCTTGTTTCTCAGGCTGTAGATGATGGGGTTCAACAGGGGGGTCACAACACAGAAGAGCACAGACACCAATATGTCCATGTCTAGGGAGTAGCCTTCCCTGGGTCTGTCATAGTTGAAGTTGGCTGTTCCATAAAAGATCACCACCACAGTGAGGTGGGAGGCACAGGTGGAGAAGGCCTTTCTCCTTCCCTGAGCAGAGGGAATCCTCAGGATGGCAGAGATGATGAGTATATAGGAGCCTGCAGTGAACAGGCAGGGGCTCAGGCCAATGGTGGCACTGGCCACATGGAGGACAGATTCATTGACAGAGGTGTCTGAGCAGGAGAGTTTCAGGAGCAATGGGATGTCACAGAGAAAGTGGCTGATCTGGTTGGGACCACACAGAGTGAGTGTGGTTGTCAGTGCTGTGTGAGTCACAGAATTCACCAAGCCACAGAGCCAGGACCCAGTCACCAAGCCCACACAGACCCTTGTGCTCATGAGAACTGGATATCGAAGAGGGTGGCAAATGGCCACATAGCGGTCATAGGCCATGGCGGCCAACAAAACACATTCTGTGCCAGCACATGTCACAAAGAAGAAGATCTGGGAGAGGCAGCCCTCATAGGAGATGGTCTTCTTCTCCCTGAAGAAGTTCACTAGCATGACTGGAATGGTGGTGGACGTGTAGCAGATGTCCAGGAAGCTCAAGTTGCTGAGGAAATAGTACATTGGCGTGTGGAGAGCGGGGCTGACCCTGGTGGCCACCATCATGAGTGTGTTCCCCAGGAGAGTTGTCAGGTAAATGGCCAGGAAGGTTAGGAAGAAGATGCCCTCCAGGCTGGAGTGGTTGGAAAATCCCAGGAAGATGAATTCTGTGACCCGAGTATGATTGGTCATTTCAAATGCAGTCATTGCTACAAACAGAGAACAAAGGACTGAGAGTAAATACGTACAGAAGACACTGTCAAACATGGTTCCGAATTCCCAGGGCCATGATGTTATCATGTCCAGTAACATCAGACATCCAGCAGTTTGGGCTGTGGAGTGAGATGTAGAAGACAATGCTTCTTTCTCTCTCAGGGCTTTGCATGGCTGCCGATTGGTAAGGATGAATGGGCAAAATGTACAATACACTGCTAACCTCTGCCTTTCTCTGGCTCTGCCATATTTCATTCCTAACCCAGAAGATTGCTCTTAGATTCTCATTTGTGTGTGCTTTTTTTTTTTTTTTAAATTTTTAAGCAATATATTCTCACTGTGAGAATTAAGAATAACAATGAAAAACAAATCCATTCATGGAACCCATGCTGCCTTTCAATGTATTCCTTTATCATTTTTCTTCCTCTATGTTCATCTTTTAATCTCAGTATGTGTTTAAAATATCAGGAGCAATGTACTTTATAACACAAAAACAATTCCATCTCCCCGTTGACTAAACACTCAGATGACTCCCTTCCTCTTGTTCTGACCTTGAAGGAGATCGGGCCAGCCGAAGCATGTGTGAACACTTCTCACTGCTTCTCCAGAATGGAAAGTTAAGTCAGTCTTTTAAAGGAGTTGATGTCATTTTTCAATAGGAACCTTGATCTTTTCAGCATTTGTAAGAAATATTAACTAACTAAGTCATCAATGTTCTCTGAGGTCTCTTGTGCTTCTCTCGGAGTCATTGTTAGAACTTCAGTTTTTGCTGATTTTCTGTCAGCCTTGGAGGTAAGAGACAGTATGCAATAGGAACTGTGGATTTCTGGTTTTGATGTGACTTGAAGTCCCACACCAGTTGCTTGTTGACAGTGGGGGAGGTACCTGCTTCATCCCTCGCTCTGTTAACTGTATTGTGATAGGAATTGTATCTGTCACATAATTGTTGGGAGAAGCCATCTGAGCTCATGTTGATCTCCTGTGACCTGGACATTATTACACCTGCTCAGTATTCTTTACTGAGTTGGAAAGCCCCTCTTATGATGATTTTTAAAACAGTTTTGTGCTTGTGTGTTTTGGTGCAGGGGAGTACATCAGACTTAGTCCTCAACTCCTGAGATCCACATGTAGCCACATTTACTAACTTTTTTTTTTTTTAAATCATGAGTGCAGATTGAATTTTTAAAAAACAGTATCTTGATGTACTGTAACGGTTTTGGTTTGTTTATAGTGCATTCAGGTTATATGGATTGAGCTTTTGAATATTGGACCAGCCTTGCGTTCCCAGGCTTGAACTCAATGACTAATACCATCTTTCCTATGTGTTTCTAGTGTCAATTTGCTGATGATTTGGTGAAATACTTAGAGTCATGAGAAATGATACAGGTATTTTGTTTTTTTCTTGTAATGTATTTGCTTGATTTTGTCATGAGGAAAATTTGCCCATATAAAAATGTCTTGGGGAGTTTCTTTTGGTTTTTCCAGCAGAGATTTTATATACACTTACTATTTTTCATTGTATGGCTGTTTAAATTCATCAGTAAGTCACAGATAGTTGGTAGGTGTTGTTTTGGAAAGTTTTAAGTTTCTAATTCAAGTTCTGAGACATTCACGGCACTGCATAGGCTATCTATTTCTTCCCAGGTGAGCAAGCGTGTGCCATCTATGTTGAAGGGTTGATGAGCCTAGTGTGTATGGTGGCCCATGTGTGTTTAATGCCGTGTCAGTACCTACCTCTCATTCATTCCTCATGTTTGTAACTTATGTCTTAATACTTTTAAATAATTTGGATAAATTGTTAGTTAATATGATTAATATTTACAAAGAACTAGTTTATCTTTGATTTTTTTGCTATTGTTTTTTCTTGTTGTTGCTTCTCTAATAACTGTCATTTCCTCGCTTTGTCTTAATTACTTCTTTCTCTCAGTCTTTCTTGTTTTAGATACAGGTTTATCTTGGTCTTTTTCAGCTGCAAGAATCGAACCGAGTCTTGCACATGCTAGACAAGTGCTGTCCCACTGGGCTGTGTCACTCACTAGCCCTTACATTTTAAAAGACAATGTCTTACTGTGTAATCTCAACTTACTATGTAGCCCACGCTGGCCTTGAAGTGTCAATCTTCCTGCCTCAGCCATCTGAATTCTGGGATTATAAATATGGAAATTGCGTCATGTTTGGCTAAATATAAGCTTTTCTAACACCAACATTAAAGATACCAATTTAAAATCCAGCTTTTTGACGTATTAGATTATTTTAACTCAGTCCAAAATATTTAAAAGTTTTCTTTGAAATGTTTTTCTTTGCCTTACAAATTATTTCTAAGTGTATTGTTTACTGTCTAAATATTTAGAAATTTCCAGGAATCTTTCTTTTGTTGTTATCCCAGGATAGGGGAAGAACTCCCTTTAACATTTCTTTTAGGATCTGCTTGTGGTACACTTGCTCAGTTTTGTTTGCATAAGAAAACTCAACTCTTGCTGCTGATGGTGTGAGCCCTCAGTGCTTTGAGAATGGTCATGACACTGATCTATCGCTTGCAGAGTTGTTGATGACAGTTTTGTTGTAATTCTTATGCATGGTACTCTACTGGTTATTTTATTTTTTCTTCAGCTGTCCTTAAGATTTTTCTTTTTTCTTGTTTGTTTCTTCCTTCCTTCCTTCCTTCCTTCCTTCCTTCCTTCCTTCCTTCCTT
>JADRCD010178781.1:9769-48689 GCA_019843815.1 Montemys delectorum
CTATCTATCTATCTATCTATCTATCTATCTATCTATCTATCTATCTACCTATCTATCTACCTATCTATCTCTCTGTGTGTGTATGTAGACACTGCTGGCCATGTAAAATAATTATAAACATGTATATAACAATTAATAAACATTGGTTGTTGGAACTTTATGGTTCTATTACAAACTACATTTTAAAGAACAATTCTGATCAACTTGATACAGTTCTTAACTCAGACAAACTGTATTGTTAAGTAATTATCTTAGTCTTTGAAAGATTCATGTTAACTGTATATTGTTCATATCCATCTATCACTGCTTATTTTTTATTATTAGATATTTTCTTTATTTAGATTTCAAATGATGTCTCCTTTCCCAGTTTCCCCTCAAAAAAAAATTCCTGTTCCCTTCCCCCTCCCCTTGCTCACCAACCCACCCTCTCCAGATTCCTGGACCTGGAATTCCACTACACTGGGGCATAGAACCTTCACAGGACCAAGGGCCTCTCCTCCCATGATGACCGACTCGGCCATCCTCTGCAATATATATGCCGCAGGAGCCATGAGTCACATAATGTGTACTCTTTGGTTGGTGGTTTAGTCCCTGGGAGCTCTGAGGGTACTAGTTAGTTCATATTGTTGTTCCTCCTAAGGGGCTTCAAACCCTTCAGCTCCTTGGGTCCTTTCTCTAGCTCCACTGGTGACCCTGTGCTCAGTCCAATGGATGGCTGTGAGCCTCTACTTCTGTATTAGTCTGGGTTTGACAATTGAATATGGGAAGGATCCCAGGTAGAGCAGTCTCTGGAGGGTCCTTCCTTCAGTCTCTGCTCCATAGCTTGTCTCTGCAACTCCTTCCATGGGTATTTTGTTCCCTCTCCTAAGAAGGAATGAGGTATCCATATTTTGGCCATCCTCCTTCTTGAGTTTCTTGTGGTTTGTGGATTGTATTTTGGGTATTCCAGGATTCTGGACTAATATCCACTTATCAGAGAGTACATACCATGTGTGTTCTTTTGTGATTGGGTTACCTCACTCAGGATGATAGTCTCTAGATCCACCCATTTCCCTAAGAATTTTATAAATTCATTGTTTTTAATAGCTGAGTAGTACTCCATTGTGTAGATGTACCACAGTTTCTGTATCCATTCCTCTGTTGAGGGACATCTGGGTTGTTTCCAGTTTCTGGCTATTATAAATAAGGCTGCTATGATAGTAGAGCATGTATCCTTATTATGTGTTAGAGCATATTCTAGGTATATGCCCAGGAGTGGTATAGCTTGGTCCTCTGGTAGTACTATGTCCAATTTCCTGAGGATCCGCCAAACTGATTTCCAGAGTGATTGTACCAGCTTGCAATCCCACCAGCAATAAAGGAGTGTTCATCTTTCTCCACAACCTCTGCCAGTATCTGCTGTCACCTGAGCTTTTGATCTTAGCCATTCTGATTGGTGTGAGGTGGAATCTCAGGATTGTTTTGATTTGCATTTCCCTGATGACTAAGGATGTTGAGCATCTCTTTAGGTGCTTCTCAGGTATTCCTTAGTTGCAAATTCTTTGTTTAGCTCTGTAGCCCATTTTTAATAGGGTTATTTGGTTCTCTGGAGTCTAACTTCTTGAGTTTTTTGTATATATTGGATATTATCCCTCTATCAGATGTAGGATGGGTAAAGATCTTTTCCCAATCTGTTGGTTGCTGTTTTATCCTATTGACAGCTTATTTTAATACAGGATGTCCTTCTAAAAATCCAGAGTCTACACTGAGAGTTATGTTGTAATGTTATCAAGGCATTTTAATCATTGAGAAGTTAAAATGATTTTATAGCTAATTACACACCTCGTGCTACAACTTTTTTCCACATATCTTTGATTCAAACCTATACTGATTCATGTTGAAGTTTTCAACCTGCTGCCTACCTTCCTGAGTTCAGACTTGTTAACAATTAAAACTGTAACATAATTCACTACCATGGATCTCTCATGTGTTTCTTCTATAAATCAGTCAATCTATTCCCCTTTTTTGTTATTTATTGTGTTTCTATGGAGAACCATTAGTTATAGACTATGGGTTTTTTTTTTTTTGTCAGAATATCCACATGACCAATATAAAATCTCTCCATGTTTGCTTTGATTCAACATATTCATGTATGTAGATTTCTGTCATATAATTAAACAGATCATCAGATGTTATAATAGCATCTTTGAATATACCTGTGTTGCTGGTCTTCAGACTGTGGAAATATGTAATTTTTATATAGCACAAGGGCTTGCCACATGATGTAGTGCACACCTGTGATCCTAGAGCTTGGCAGGCTGAAGCAAATCCGTGCAAGTCCAGTGCCATACTGAATCATTTACTGGAGCTCTGTCACAAATTACAAAACCTTCCCCATGAGATTAAAGTTCCAATGATAGAAAATTTATTCTAGTTTATATGAGTGGGCCCAGGATAAAACACTGTACTAATAAGAGGAATATAAAAGGATGACAGAGAATACCATATGACAACAGGGACAGGATGCAGAGACAATATCTATGAGCCCTATGAGACAATATCAGAATATCAACAAAACAGGTGCAATTTTTATTTTTTGCAATTACAGAATGGTATTCAATTAACAGAGCAACAATTATCTTTGTATAAGCTGCATCAGAGTCAATTGAAGATGAAAAAAATAAAACTCAAAAATAAAACCAAAAGAAAAAAAAAACAAAAAAGAAACTACTGTCCCCATATATAACTAATTTGTACCATTCTGTTTTGATTACCGCCCCAAAATCAAAGACGAGCATCCTGACTTATCCATTGATGATGTTGAAAAGAAACTAGGAGATATGTGGAACAATACTGCAGCAGATGACAAGCAGCCCTATGAGAAGAAGGCTGCCAAACTGAAGGAGAAATACGAGAAAGATATTGCAGCCTAAGGTGCTAAAGAATAACCTGATACAGTGAAAAAAGAGGTGGTCGAGGCCGAAAAGAGCAAAAAAAAAAAAAGAAGGAAGAGGAAGATGAGGAGGAGGATGAGGAAGAGGAGGAAGAAGAAGACAAAGATGAAGAAAAAGATGATGTTGAATAAATTGGTTCTAGCACAGTTTTTTTCTTGTCTATAACACATTTAACCCCCCTGTACAAAGTTCACTCCTTTTAAAGAAAAATATTGAAATGTAAGGTTGTGTAAGATTTGTTTTTAAACTGTACAGTGTCTTTTTTTGTCTAGTTAACACACTACTGAATGTGTCTTTAGATAGCCTTGTCCTGGGGGTATTTTCAATAGCCACTAACCTTGCCTGGTACAGTCTGAGGTGGCAGTCTTTAAGAACCTGGAAGAAATAAGAGTGGATTTGTTCTAGAACATCTTGAATAGAAATTTTGGTCAACATCTTGATTTCATTTTTAAAAATCTAAACCAATAAGTGTCTTCTGTCTTAAATTAGTAAATTTATTTCAATTTGGTATAGTAACAACAAAAAAGCCCATGCATTAAATATGTCTCTGATTCATCTCTGCATGTAGTTTGTACTGAAATAGAAATCTCTATGATACATATGTGGAGCAGTTTAAATTCTGGTAGATTCCGGGCTCCAGATAATGCTATATGACTTGTCTTATGATAATTAACTGGATAAAGTAGACTGGACTTTTCGAAAATTCTTTGTAGGCATTAAGCATCTATTTCATCAGTGTAATTTCTCAGAGAAGTGTAACAAATGATCTGAGTTCTGTATTTTTTCCAGTTTTCTTCTCATTGTTATTTTAAGGAACATACTAAAGGGAAAGAAATCCAAGTATGGTGTTGATTTAACAAAGATACATTTCGAGGAATATACCATTTGGTAACTTCACTGTGAAAGTATCAGAATACTGTTATACAAACTAAGGTAGGTACACCAACATGGGCCATGTCACTGTACAGAGTGCTGTATAGTAATCTCCTTTAAATTCAAACGTTCCCTCTAGAATGTACACAAAGTGAGGGGAGACAGAGTATTTGAAATGTTCAAGATTTACAAGTTCAATTCGCTGGGGAGAGGAGGCTTGATTTGCAAGGGGGCCTGTGAGTTACATGCAGAGTTCCAGGAATGCAGCTTTTAAGAATCACCCCACACTCCATGCTGGATGGAACGTTTGGCGTTACAACTCTCTCTGAGTACATACCAACCTGAACTCTTTAAGCTACCATTTTCAGTCGGGTCATTTATTTGGTCTCTTTTTGATACTTTATCTAGGGTAAATGGATGCTTGTTCATGTTTCTTCAGGAAAAGTCACACACCGCTGGCCCATGGCCAGATGTATGATGTATCAATACTTTCGCTGTTGTATGACCCAGGGCTTACTGTTTGATCCTTAGATCTCACTTAGCAGTTTTTTGTTTGTTTGTTTGTTTGTTTTGTTTTTTTTTAAGTTTTGTGAAATCTTTGCCCACTGTACTATCTACTAGTTTATGTTACCATAAAAACTTACTACCTTTCTGTATACCAATATTCACAATAATTTTTTTGATAATAGCAATAGTAACAGATGTGAGGTGAGATCCTTTTAGTTTAATTCACACTTATCTGATGACTAGCAATATTGCTGGGTGTTTATTTGTCTTTGGAAACATGTTTGCCCAGGTTACTTGTTCATGTTTTAATTAGTTTTCTCTTTTCTTATTATTTTTTACATTTACAAAACTGTTGGGTTCATGTCAACTTTCTATTCATATACTTTGCAAATATTTTCTACATCCTGTGGACTGCCACCTCTTTTCATTATTATTTTTCCATTGAGAAAATAAAAACCTTAGTTTGAAAAAGGCCCAACTTGAATTTTTGCTATGTTTTAGGTGTCATACTCACAAGTTTGGTGCCAAGATAATTCTCAAAGGAACTTTATCTTTTTTCTATGAATTTATTAAGGTTTCAGATATTACATTGAAACATTTATCTATCTTGAGTGCATTTCAATATCGATCCAAGTAGAATTTAAAATTATTAATAGAGAAGCTTTTGGCTTTTCTTTTAAATCACCAATGTAAATTTTAAACTTTCGGAATTCAATTAAAAATCATGAGATAACTAGAAAGTATGACTCATTACAAGGAACAAAATTAGTTAATGGATGGAGTTCTGGAAACAACAGATGTTAAAATTATTAGAGAAGGTTTTTAAAACAGTGATGATAAGTATGTTAAAATAATCAAGGGAAAAAACACTATGAAGGCAAAGTTAAATATGAAAGAAAACTCTACCTGACTATAATGAAGGAGTTTAAAGTGCAGTTCATTAAGTGAGCATGTGAAGAAGGCAGGAATAGCAGAGGTTAAGAACTGAAGAGGAAAAGACCAGTGGTTCTGAAGATCTAATGAAAGTGCAAGTAGAGTAACAAGCAGGAGTAGAAGGAGTGGTAGCAAGTGGTCTGATGTAAACAAAGGGAATCTGGAACAACCAAGGAAAAGCTGGACATAATAACACCTGCTTGTGATATCAGCACAAGGGTTCAAGGCAGAGGGATCTCAAGGCAAGATTAACCTTGTGTACAAATGGAGAACCCATCTCTAACAACAAAACTACAGGGGCATAAACAATGAGAAACTTTAGAAGCTCCCAAGGAAAGAAGGACAAATTGTATAAATTTGTCTTGTGTCAAGTAATGAATAGAACAAACACTCATCACAATAGACATCAACCAGATAGAACTGACAGGTCAATGTACTCATGGGTCAAGTTAAAATTACATGAGATTTAGAAAATACCACAAAGTTGATGAAAGAGAATCACCAAATATTAATGATGCTACTTCATTGTTACATATTAGGAATTTATGCCACTAAACATATTACCTTAGAAGAAAAGGAAAGCAATCTAAACAAGGTTATCTAAGCTTCAACGGAAGTTAATAAATGTGAATCTAAGGAAAATCAAAATGACAATAATAGAAATAGTAAAGGTAGATATGACAATAATGATAAGTAATCAGTAACACCTGAGTATGGGGTAAAAACAGAGGGGACAGTAATAGGAGGGGAAAAGCAGTAGAGGAAATTAGTTAAATCAAGTGTTTCTTCTTTCAAATTTATAACAATACAGAAAGCATCAAGCTAAATAGAAAAAGAATAACTGATTTCACTAACAAATATGAGGTTATTGTTGTAGATTCTAATATACCATCAATGTTGGAAAAAATGTAATGGATATATTTCATGAGACACACAATATAAAAAACATGAGTAGAGGAAAAAAACATTTTAATAGTTGCATATCAAAGACACTAAAATCATAACTACACCTTCCTCATGAGGATACATCCAATCCAAGATAGCTTTGGTTGTGAATTATAGGCCTGTTTAAGACAGACTAGCAGTCATTATTCACAGACTCATGTAATGTTAAAGGAAAGACACTCCTAAATTGTTTCAATGTGCTAAAATGACAAAATTTAATATTAGAGATTCGCAGCATTTCTGAAAACAATAAAAACTAAAAAATAATTAGGGAATGAATTATCAAAAAAGTCAAGTCCCGCAGTGTAGAAAAAAAATGATACGAAATGAAGGCAAAATTGGATTGTATTTTGAAAAAGTGTCCAGTATATCTGATTACATTAAATGAGGAAAACATACATAAAATAATCTCAGTAGATAAAGAAAAGTATTCTAAAAAAGACTAAATAACAAAAAATAATAAAAGTTTCCAGGAGACTAGAAATAGCCAGGAACAGCTTCAAAATAGGCAAGGAAACCTACAAGACCTAACACCACATCAAAAATCTCCCACAGTGGCTCTAGGAGTGCTTGAAAGTTTGAAAACTTTCATTGCCGACTCCCATGTTTGCATAGTTTGGGTCCTGGAAACTTGAGTAGAGGTGACATGGAACAAGAAAGAAATGTCAGACAATTAGACACAGAAAAGCTGGGCTCAGGTGAACTAGGTTTTTGCATGGAAAAGCCATAGCACCTAGAAACCCAAGAGTGTTTATTATATTCAGGTTAACAGGGAGGCATGTTTAATGCATACAGCGGCACCAGGGGGAAGGGTTATTATACATAAATGAACAAGGAAGCAGTGTCAGCTAATGTGAAGTATTGTTTCTATCAGAGAGCAGGCTTCAGACCATGAATTCATGGGGGATGGGAACAGTTAGTTTCTGCATCAACATTAACAGCTGAACTGAAGGAAAGCTTTGCCAACCCGCTGAGCCTTACCCTTGGAAGGCTTTGCCAATCTCATGGGCCTGAGACATTAGGGTTCTTGAGATGGCTGTGCACATGTCAACAACACAAGTTCGCTTGCTCAGTACACCCAGCACTGCTCATTAATGCCATGCTGGAGATCACACTCTCATAATGACAAAAGGAAAATATAAGATCTAAAAGTTACAGCACTTGGAAAGACTGAGGTAAGTGAGTGTTTTATTTTCAGATGACGTTACAACATACAGGGAGGGTCCTGAGTCTATGAACAAGACTATTAACATCAGGAGGGAATCCAGTGATATCACTGGATATAAAATTGACACAGAAAAACCAGTTGCATTTCCCCATAGCAACAAAGAATAATTGAAAAGAAGATTTTAAAATGCTACATAAATATGCCGTCTCAAAAATGACATATAAAACTACTTAGAAATGGGCATAATTAAATACATTCAAGAGCTGCACAGAAAAAAATGGCATAAAATTGCTAAGAGAAATTAAATATCTAAATTAAATATCTAAATAAATGGAGAGGCATGTTTACTCAATTTTGTAATTAAAACTTCCTCATGAAGGAAAATATAGACTGAGATAGCATTGCTTATGAATTCAAGACAAGCTTGAGGCAGAAATAATGGTCATCACTCACAAACTCACGAACTGCTGAAAGGAAAAAGGATCACTCTATATTTATTTTGTGATGCTAGAATTATAAAACACAGACACAATTACAACTGCATCCCCTTTAAGAATACAAATACAAAACTTGAGAAAATAAAGTCCCCAGTGTAGAAAAGTATTATACAGTAATGACTTTTCTTCAGTGTAAATTAGATTTTTGTAAACTTGATTTAAAATAATGTTATGGACCCATAAATATGCTTCAGCAGTCAAGACACTTGTAATGTTGATTGTCTCTACCATGAAATTCCTGGGATCAAATTCTGATCTTTAGGCCTGTAGCACACATTGTTACACACTAAGCCATCTTACAGGCCTATTGAGTTTATTTTTACATGTTTTTTTTTGTTTAAAATATTACTTTACTTTGTCTTATTGATGAAGGAATCGAGAAGTTTGCATACTGGATCACAAGTACACCACTGAACCAAATCCCAGCTCCTTACTTTTGAACATTCTTTAAAGAGATATATCATCTATGAACTCAATACTATGTCAAGCCCAATATGGAAGCTTGCAGCAAAATTTATTCTATAAGTTGGTCTTGTGATATTGTTGACATTGATAATAAAGGTTTAGATTGTTTCACAGTAGCAAAAATTAGGGCCCACAATCTTCTTTAGATAAGGTCTAACCCTATTTCTTGAGAAAATAGTAAATTATAAGTTTGGGGTTAATAAGAGGATATCAATTAAAATGTCAGTGTACTGTGAAGTGGATATGTATCTAAGACAACTGTAGATGCAAACTACTTGTTTTTAGCATTTTGCCAGAGGGGAGGCTGTGTGTATGTTTTTGAGCAGCTCCAGATTTCTTGCTGGCAGAGTTCACAGGTAGAGAGGTGACTCACAGGTGCTTGCTTACAACGCAGCCAAGTTCTGTGTGCATGACCAATGACTTCCAGAGAGGCAGGCAGATGCTCTGATGCTTTCTCTTCAGGGATGTAAATAATGCACCATAATGATGGATCATCACAATAGCATCTGAGTGAGCAATAAGCAGGCATTTTATCCCTGTTTATTAAAGACTAAACAGTGCACTTCTGGATTCAGAGAGTTTTTCTTAGTCTATTTCAGGTTGTGTCTTCAAAAGAGGAAGATGCTTGTGTGTGCATGTGCGTGCGCGCGCGCGCGCGCGCGCGCACACACACACACACACACACACACACACACAGAAAACCAAAATGAAGTCCGTTTTAGAAACTCTCTTTAGAATAGATTAGTCATACTTCATTTAATTTTTCTTAAAGAGAGGAAAAATACTTAGTTGTCCAATCAATGCAAATGTTCTCATATTCTTTAAAAACATTTTACCAAGATTCTCACAATTTCTTTATTCAAAATTTTACATTTATCATTGAACACATGAAAAGAAAGAAAATGGCAATGGCATAAGAAACTGTTACTTTTGGTGTGATGACCTTCTTCCGCTCTGGCAGTCATGCTTGTGCCGTTATGCTTCTTTTCTTTCTTAAGTTCCAGGTTGGATACTCCCTGTAACAATTCAATGACATTGGCCTGAGTGATAACTTTGTATTTTCCACTTGTAAGCCACTTAGGCATTTAGGATTATCCAAGTCTGAGGAAGGATGTTAGTAGGACAAGTTCAACCTACTTGAGATGCCATGCCTTTAAAAGCTAGCAATTTTAAATTAATATTTTCACTGTAAAAACAGTGCACAGAGAACATACTGCTTCTTGATTTGCAACTCTGTCTCTTTTTTTCTGCCTGTTCTGATTTATCAAGTTCTGAGTAATGTTTTCAGATACAATCATATTCACGTCCATATAATTTTGCCTTCAAAAGGACTTATAAAGTCAATTCATTTGCTCACATTACATAGGACCTTACATAATGCACATTTAGTGAATACTCTCCCTCTTTCTCGCTTGATATATGTATATGTGTCCTTACTTTATTACCCAAGTATACAGTTCATGAATATCTTTAATGTTCCAACTCTTCAGCTGCAGCAATGAACAAACAGTATTATGCAATACGTATTCAAGTATGTCAGAGAGCACATACAGCTAAACAAACGAGAAAAACATGCAGTGAAGTATAAAACAACAAAATCCTTAATAATGACAGGGTTAGCTGTCAGGTAGAGAGGAACTGAAAAGGGAGGAGGAACTGAACTCTCTCACCAAGATAAAGAAGTTAAGTGAAGGAGTAAGGGAAGGAGCCATGGATTCATGGACAAAAGACAAAAGCAGTCTGAGTTCATGGGAGCAGCATGAACAAAGGATCCTGAGTTGATAAAGCTCTTTCTGAGTTCAAGAAGAAACTGGGTGGTCAAGGTGGCTTCAAATATTTTAACAAGGGGGAGAAAAGTTGGAGAGTTATTGTGCCTAGATTTCAGGGATTTTGACTTTTACTCCATCAAAAACAGGGGTATATAATGATTCAGGATTGTACTTGGTCTTAATAGGTTTACTTTGCTGAATAAAGACTAGCAGCCACCATCGGACTGAGCAAGGGGTCCCCAATGGAGGAGTTAGGGGAAGGACTGAAGGAGCTGAAGGGGTTTGTAATCCCACAGGAAGAACGACAATATCAACCAACCAGAATGCCCAGAGCTCCCAGGGACTAAACTACCAACCAAAGAGTACACATGCAGCGATCTATGGCTCCAGTTGCATATGTAGCAGAGGATGGCCTTATCTGGTGTCAACGGGAAGGGAGCCCCTTGGTCCTGTGGAGCTTTGGGGAATGCCAGGGTGGTGAGTTAGCAGTGGGTGGATAGGGAGCTCCCTCACAGAAGCAGGGGTGTGGAGAGTGGATGGGACAGGGGGTTTGTGGAAGGGAAACCAGGAAGGGGGATAACATTTGAAATGTATATAAATAAAATAACCAATAAAAAAAAGAAGTAAAAGACAGGAAGAAAAGTGCGGGGAGAGAAACAAGCAGAACACTGGCTAATAACCAAAGTGGAAAATGATAGACAGGTGGTATAATTTGGAAAGGCAGGACTACACAAATCTATTAGTATTTTCTCTGCCCCAGTGTGTTACTCAGTGGTCAGATCCTGGAACAGATATGGACATTTAGAAGTTATGAACAGGACCCAGGCATGCTTATTACTAATGAGCATGTAGATATTGCCACTGTTTCTATGCAGATAGCAATGGAAAAATTATAATATTATTATTACCTGGAGATTTAATGCGATCCCATGGAAACATTCTATTTCATTTCTAGACATAGCATTTTTTCTTTCCTTTATATATTCCCAAATCATTTCTCATTCTCCCATAATAAATCTGGATATAGTATATCCATGATTTTGCTCAATCAACTCAACCATATACACTAAATAATGTAGAGTCATTTCAGCTATTGTACTATCAGGACTGATTTGATAAGTTAAATAGATTTCTCTGAAATTCTCTTTGTCATTAGAAAATATATAGTCAAAACAATTATCTCACAATGTATTTGAATTATTTTTCTGTCATGGTTATATAACCTGTTTAATGCATATTATAAATATTTTGTTCTTATTTGTATTCAATTTTAGTTTGCCTAAGTTAAATTTGCTTTAACTTTACTTTTTGAATAAAATAATCCCCTTTAATCTACAATTTCATTGACCTGTAGTTAAATGTGTTACATTAACAACATCCAAAGTGAGTGTGTCTTTTGAACATAGTAAGATGCTCTTAACGACCTGGGTATATCTTAAAGACCACAGGATTTTTACAAAGAAGACCTGTTGTTGCTAACAAAATACTTTCTAGACTTACATGCTAATATATTCATCAGGCTTTGTTATTATCATTTTCCACATGGAGAAAGGAAAATGGTTTCAGTTGTGTTGGATCATATTTGAAACAACTCAGCAAAGTTACTGCTCAACAGTGACAAAAAACTAATTAGCATTTGTAGTTATTGCTTGCTAATTTTGTGTAATTTTAGCCACTTTTAAAACATTTCTTCCTTGAAAATTGGCATTTCTTTTTATTTGCTTTCAATTTGGTTACTCAGAAGTAGAGACAAGCTCTTTGCCATTCCTAACTATCTTGTGTGGATCTAAAGACCTTAACTTTTTTTTTTTACTTCTCTGCCTGAAGATGAAATACCCAGAAGATCAGACAACTTCCACTCCATGGAAGCTAATCGGTCTTTATGGTCATTAATTTAAGAAAGAAATGAGTAAGCCTGTGAAAAGTAACCAACAATTTAAAAGCTAGTAACTATTTTTGAACAAGGTTTTGTTGTACAAGGTAGTTTGATTTGTGCTTTCTTGTGAAGAGTAGCACTTCCAGCACTTGCCATGATCCCCAAAAGGTAAATAATGACATTATTTCTTTTATGAAGTTACAGAAACTTATGACAAGGAGAGATGAAGAACTTATTAAAAATTAGTAATTTGCTGAGTGCCAGAACTAAAACTTAAATTGCAGTGAGCGAAGGTGCAGAAAATGAGGTGAACTACCTGTGATGCTCAGGCAAGCATGATTTAAAGAGGAGTTACTAGCATGGTAGCAGCCTCAGGTACCCCTAGGTGGTGAAAGTTCTTCCTTAGTGAAGAAAGTTTTCTTTTGTGAACTTACCCTGTTTAATACTTGCCTATGGGCTAAGCCTCAATAGGATATGTGTGCTAACTACCTGCTCGGTACTTGTAAGTGGTGGTGGAGTGCCTATGAAGAGTTTAAGTCAAATGCCATGTGGTGTCTGTTAGAATTTTAAACATTAGTGGGGCTCACCAATTCCTGGGGAGACTCTATTTCCCTTCTTCTATCAACTCGGAATATTTGGTTTACAAAGATAAAATCTATCTAACAAAATGTATTTCTATTTCTGAAATTCTTTCATTTAAAAATCTAGGATAGCCCAATTAAAATACATTATTTTTTATTTAAATATATATATATATATATATATATATATATATGTATATAACTACAGATTTTATTCCCCTCCAGGTCAACCCTCCAACTGTTCCACACCCCATACCTCCTCCCAATGTCCCTGTCTCCACTAAGGTGTCCCCATCCCCTACCTCACCAGATCACTAAACACCATGGGGCCTCCAATCTCTTAAATAGCCTACCTTTTTGTTCTAGCGATACAAAAAAAGCTCAGTAGCTAAAGTCACTACCTGGTCAGACCTTCCTCAAGCATCCAGGTACAGTCACTTTGGGAAGACTGGTGTTGTATTTCTGCTACAAATGGACTGAAAAAATCTCCAGACTAGCAGCTATAAAGAACAAGTCATCCATATAATATATGATACCTGCCGCAGTCGAGTTTGCTAACAATTGGGATAATGCTATAAAAGTTGTCATAATCTGTTTTATTTTTTCATGCCATAAAATATTTGGGCTAATGTCTTTGATTTAATACAAAACACTAGATCAAATAATGCCTCACTATATGAATTAAGACCTATCCATCAGTGCCCTGTATGGTTTTAATTTTAAAACACCCAATTTTGCTTCAAGCTGTTATGAAAATTAAAATACATTATTTTTCAGTTTTACAGCATTTTCAACTACTCTGTTGTCATGAGATGAATATTGCAATCTATCTAGTTTTTTTTATTCATGATGCTTTTTAAATAAATATTAGGCTTTGTATGTGCTTCTCAATTTCTCATTAACATGCAGCAAAGCTTTTGCCAAATTGCCCCAAGGTTAGTCCCTTTGTTAGAACCTGGAATACTGGAAACCATACCTTGCATCATGAGGAAGTTTAGAGACCCACAGTGTATTTATTGACATGTGTGTGCCTGGATACACACATGAACACACACACTCACACACTCATACACATACACATGCATGCCTGTGGGCATGCAAAGTCTTCACATCAAGGTCATATCTACTTATTCAGCTCTTTTCAGAGTTCTGTGACTAAAGATCCTGGTGCTTACTTAATTCTCGGTGAGATAATGTCTCTCTGTGTAGATTCCGCTTTCAGCACCTAGTGCAAAAACATGAGATTTAGAAATGTTCTTGGTCCAAGTGAATACTAGGGGTTACCTGAGTTTTCAGGTAATTTAAAAAGAGTGTGACTGAAACACACAATTATCTTTTACTTTGAAAGTAAAGGATTCAAATATATGGAGCTTCTGTCACCAAGCTCAATACATGCCACTCTGCTCTTGCCTGAGTAGAAAGGTTTATGACTCATTTGGAAGTGACTGTTGCTGATGAGTAGAGCTTAGAGAAGGACATTTTGATGATCAGTGTGTAAGCATCAGTTTATCCACTCAGCTTGCAAATGCAGAGAAAATGCTTTGCTGCAGCTGTTCTGTGTGCATAACAAATGGTTAAGCAAATTACCCCATCACTCTCCTAGTAATTCTGCATTTGGAAATATGAAAAGCTCAACACATTTAGCTTGTTAAGGAGCTACTGCACCTGGTAATTGACCAAGCACATTTGACCTCTTATCTTTGAGTGACAGCCCACTCACATGGTGCTGGCAGCAAGGTAGTCCTTCTCTCTCATTGTTATTATTTTTTTATTATTTTGAGATTATAATACAATCACATCATTTCTCCCTTACTGTTCCTGCTCCAAACCTTCTCACATGCATACCACTGTTTGCTCTCTTTCAAATCCATGGCCTCCTTTCTTTTAATTGTTGTTCCATGTTTTTTACCCATATACTTATATAGTTCTAAATACATAAGGCATGCACATTCTGCCTTCATATGTCTGCTGGATCATATTTACTGTCATGATACAAGTTTATAATCCCTTACCATAGTTCAGAAATCTTAAAGATCATCTACTTCTGGAAAGCCACTGTGGTGACTTCAATTGATATAAGACCATTTATATTTTATAAGCTCTATTGTTTTATTAATTTATTATCACTGTTTTACTGATATCATACTCTCTGTACTAGATCCTCTATCACATTTCACAGTTCTAGGCACAAAGCCGAGCTAAACAGATACAAAACTTTAAATCAGTGCTTCAAATGGATTCTGCTTTAAGCAAACTAGTAAGCACTAGAAGCAGGTAGGGATCTGCAAGTCGTGGCCTAATTCCACTATTGTATCTCATTTTATTGTCTTGATAACTTTGGACAGTCATTATGGCTAGTGGAATTAATTTTACAATTAGGAATGTATATGCTAGGAAGTAATTTTTCTCTACAAATAGACTCTTGGTGTTTAGAAGTCTATTTACTGGACATGAAATTCCTGATCACCTTGTCACAGTAAAATTTACATATACAGGTTGTAGTTTTCACATTTATTTTGGGATAGGCATCAGCAGAAAGTCCTCAATATTAGTAGTAAGGCAGACATGCTACATAGTATGTAAATCTTAGACACATATTCATTTATGGATCCAGGGGAAAGTTTTTTTTTTTAACCTTAAGAAATCTTTTATATAATAAAAGAAAGTGTTCTTTTATTGAACATGGACTCTTTTCTCCTATAATATATAGTGATTTTCCTTCCTCAACTCCTCACAGTTTCTCCCTATTTACTTTCACATCTGGATCCATTCTCTTTCTGTCTCTCATTAGAAACAAACAGACTTCCAAGGGATAAGAGTAACCATCTGACTGAGCACAGGGACCCCAATGGAAGAGTTAAGGGAAGGACTGAACGAGCTGAAGAGGTTTGCAACCCCATAGGAAGAACAACAATATCAGCAAACCAGACTCCCCAGAGATCCCAAAGACTAAATTACCAACCAAAGAATACACATGGAGGGAACCATGGCTCCAGCTGCATGTGTAGCAAAGGATGGCCTTATCTGGAATCAATGGGAAGGGAAGCCCTTGGTCCTGTGAAGGCTTGATGCCCAGCCTAGGGGAATACTAGGGCATTGAGGCATGAATGAGTGGGTGGGTGGGGGAACATCCTCATAGAAGCAGGGGGGTTAGTGAATGGGATATGGAGTTTGTGGAGGGAAATCCAGGGAGGGGGATAACATTTGAAGTGTAAATAAATAAAATAACCAAAAATAATAATAAAATAAAATATAAGTCAGAACTAAAAGTAACACATCAGAATAGGAAAAAACAAACAAAAGGAAAAGAACACAAGAAAAGGAACAAGAAACAAATATAAACACAGAGACCCATTTGTTTGCACACTCAGAAATCCCACAAAAGCACTAAACTAAGAGATGCATAGAGTAATATATATATATATTATAAACCAGAAAATCCTGACACAATACTAAAAGTTTAGGAAACCCCAGGATGCCGTGAGTTCTTCTTGTTGGTCAGTTACTCCTGGAGATGCAGTATATCCTTAAGAGTAACTTGGTTTCCTTGAATTTTCTGGGTTTATTAGAGTATTGACCTCAGGAGCATACAATGTCTTTCAATATATGTCTGTATATACAAAATTAATATTCTGTTCAGCAAACTAAATGACATGTAGTTTACATTAATTAGATTAGTTTATATGTGCTATATATGTTGAACAAATTGTTTGATCAAGACAATTGCCTTATATTGTTTGAAAGCATTTCTATGTGGTTTTTATGTGCATATGTTTGTGTAAGTGTGAATATAGGTATTTTTTCTTTTTTGGGTTTTTTTTTGTTTTGTTTTGTTTTAACTTATACATACTCCTTCCTCCTATTCTTCTGCAAGAATCCTCGAGCTTCATTCAGTCTTTGGCTGTGGGGGTCTGTATCTGTCTGAATCAACTGTTAGGTGGATTCTCTCATAGGACAGGATGCTTCTGTCTGCGAGCATAACAGTATAATAGTGTTAGGGATTGGTGCTTGCCCATGAGATGTGCTTCAATTTGGGCCAGGTATTGGTTGGGATTCCCTCAGTCTCTGCTCCCTCACCTGCGCTTGCATTACTCATAGAGAAGATAAATTTTGGGTTGAAAGTTTTGTGAGTGGGTTGATGTTCAATCACTCCACTGGGGTTCCTTTCTGGCTACAAAGGTGGCCTCTTCAGGTTTCAGATCCCCAGTATAGTGAGTCACAGCTAAGATCACCCCCATTGATTCTTAGGCACCTCCCTTTCCCAGACCATGTCTAGTCCTGGAGATGCCTCCTTACCTCCTCCCCCCTATCACTTGCAGACTTCCATTCATTTTACGGCCATCTGAACATCTTTCCTGTCCTTCCCCACACCTGATGCTGAATCTCCCATTCCTCTCCCCATGGCTCCTCCTCCCTAGTTCCCTCCTTCAGAAAGCCTCTTATGACTATTTTATTTCCTGTTCTAAGTGAGATTCAAGCTTCCTCTCCTGGTCCTTTCTTCTTGTTTAGCTTCTTTGAGTCTGTGGAGTGTAACATATTACCTGTATTTTATGTGTAATAATCACTTATGAGTGAGCACATACCATGTATGTCCTTTGGGGACTGTATTACATCACTCAGGATGATATTTTCAAGTTTCATTCACTTGCCTGCAGTATCCATGATGTTTTGGTTTTTAATTTTTTTTCTGGCATGGTCTCTTCCTAAACCTCGATCTAATCAATTCAGCTAGGTGAGCTAGCCAGTGAGCTCAAGAGAGCCTGGGAAAGGAGAAATCATATGACATGTAAATAAAGACAACATCTAATAAAAAAAAAGAGAGAGCCTTATGGCTTTGCCTTCATGGTTCAGGGATTACAGGCATCACATCTAGCTTTTTATATGGTATTGTGGATCTAAACTCAGGTCTTCAGGGTCAAAAGCAAGCAATTGACTAACAGAGCCTTTCCCCTAACATTTCATCATCTATAAATATTTTTAGAATAATTTTCTTAATTCTATTTCCATGTATGTCTGTGCAGGGAGTATGTGCCCATATGTGTAGGTGCCCTTGAAGGCAGAAGATAATATGTTTTCCCTGGAATTGGAGTCAAGGCAGGTGTGAACTGCCTGACATGAGTACACGGCTCCAAAGTTATGTCCTCAGCAATAGTGGCATAGCTTTTAACAGTTGAAATATCTCTTCAGCCCCTGCCTCGCCTACTTTTAATATGTACTTTATAAGACAAATCTCTCTCGAAAGGAACATCGAGATTCATGTTCCTAAAACAAGAATAAAGATATTAAAATGGAGATTAGGAAAGGAGTGTAATGGTGGCTAGGCATATGTTCGCAGGAAAAGAAATTCAGAGGGAAGGGATATAAATGAAAAAGAGAGAGGATAAATAATTACTGAGAGACTCTGAATATCAGAGAGTTCAGAAATAAGGGAAAAGACAAGTGATGCTCACAAGATTCAGGAAAGAAGGACCCATATTGCTAAGCAATGATGAACCCCATTTAGCTGGGTTTCAGGAAGCCAACTAAGGACAAAGAGACAGATAATGAGAAACTATCTAAGAAGAGCTATCCTAGCACATCTGACTTGAGTGCTTGTTAATTCAAATGAGTTTTAAAATTTAGTTTGTAGATTTCTTTTTGACTCATCTGTCCTTTTATTACAATGTTGGATACAAGATGGCATGTTGTTGCATTTTTATGACCTTGGCTGATAGTCCGTCCCATACTCCCATGAAGATGATCTCGCAAGATCCTTAAACCCCCATACAATTGCTAAGAGTATAACAGTAACACGGTGTTCCTTTTGGGATTTTCTAAGCATTTAATACATTACAGCTTTAGAAAGCAACTTGATAACTTAAAATATAAGTATTGTACATTTATTACTCTTTTTGATGGAGCAATATATGAAGAATTATCACAGATTAAAGGGCAAACACTGGGAGTTAGACAGATGCTGATTATTAAGATATCTGTGCATCCACTTCCTAGTTCTGTGACCTTGAGCATGTTGCATAACCTCTCTAAATCTTAGTTACATCATTTGTAAACTGGGGAATAATAAAACTACCTACTTCATAACACCGCTGTGATAGTTTAATGAAATAATGTTTGTAAATCACTCACTACAGTGGCTGGCTCATAATTAGTGCTCAATAAATATAGACTCTTATTAAAGTGATGGTACACTTTGTGGAGTTGATTTACTTTTCTGAAGTGAACAATGTCACTCTCTTCTTCCTGGCAAGGATAAGCTCACCAATATATCCCCACAGTGCCACTGATATCCTGGCAGAAGTGCAGGGACTGGAAAGGAATAGAGAGAAAAGATGATTCAATCTACCCAGAGCCTAGTGTTAGACAATGGGTGGGTGGTTTCTGACATATATACCTTCCTGCTTGATGTAGAGGGAATATACTCAATGAATATATACACTTTTCAAAAATGACACACTATAGACCAGTATGGGTTTGCCAAGACCAAATAAACACAGTGCTAGATGTCAATTTGAGATTACAATCCTATTTACAAGGACATATGAGACCACATAGGAAACACCGCACATATGATGAGTATGTAAAAACTTAAATAGAAATTATTCACCAGTATCACAATACTTATTGTATACAGAGAAAGAAAAGTAATGAGAATACTGAATGTCTGAATGCAGTAAGCAATTTTAGAGAGAAATAACAAAGAGAAGATTTTTTTATTGTTTTCATCTTATTTTAATATCCTTACATTTACTTTGTGGTTCTGTAGTGGGCATTAGATAAACAAGTAATTATTTGTTGAATATTTACATCCTTGAGCTTGATGTGAGCTATTACAGTCACTTTATGCCCACAAGCCTCCATCAATTTTATGAACATCATTAATCTTGTCACTTAACCATGTCAGGCTTTGCTTCCTCTTCCACCTTGCTTGTCCTTGATCCTATAGAGAAGGCATATTCATCCTCAGGAGAGGAGTGAAGTTCTTTCCGTTCTCAGGCTCAGTGTAGTCCACCTGTTTATGCATCACTGAACTGTCTTCCTATGAGTTTCACTAATGTGCTTGGAACTAAGGCATTTTCCTGGTTTTGCACATACATTCTCTCTATGACAAATTCTCAAATTGAAGCCTCAGGGTTTCTTCAACAAACACTGAGAGCAGGGAGCTCAAAGGGAAAAAATGGGTCACAGATAATAAAGTTTTGTGGGTGAAGATTAGGGGTCACAAAGTAATCGTTGTCAGTTTTATGGTGACTGACAACAGCGTTTGAATGGTGAGTTTTGCAATTGTGTGGAGGGCACAATTGTTGGTAAATCTAGACATGGTTGTTGCTTTACCACTTCCATGATATGTGTTTGAATAGTCAATGAACATCTATTGTGTTTCTATTATGTGAGGAGTTAACAGCAGTGAAGAATAAGGTAGGAGTTCTAACTTACAACTGTCTCTGTAATTCATCTTAGCTACAAAGGCAGACAAACCTAAACATTATATACAAAATGATCATACATATATACATATAATTCTTCCCCCTCTCTATGCATATATTGTTTCAAACATTATATATATATATATGTTTGAAACTATATACATATATATATATCACTATATATATAGTGAGTTAGTTAGTTGGTTAGCTAGCTAGCTAGCTTTAGGATAAGAGAAAGAAAGGATATAGAAGTGAAGGGGGTCAGTTGTCTACAGCCTCACCATATACAGTGTGCTGGTGTCAGATTCAGAGTCACTAGAAGAATGCAGTCTCTCTCATTAGGTGATCACATATATTATCTTGCCCAAAGTGCATCTGGTCTGTACTTTCAGTTATTGCCATAGTTAACTAATTTTCTTTCCTGTTTCTAGTACTTTACCCTCTTACCTGAAGCTCTTGTGATATTTTGGCACTAGGATCTCCTGTCATCTCTTGTTTATTCTCTGGCTCTATCCATGCTGACAATGTCATATAACAAGGACAGAAGTATAGTTTATAATTCAACCCTGAAGCTCTGAGGTGAGCGCTGCCTCCTGACTAAAAAAAGGAACAGTGCAAAATTGAGGCTTGGAACTAAAGGGTGGCCTTGGGTTGAGGGAAGGCCTGAGGCTGCAGTGAATCCTCTCAGTGGTTCCCCAGTTTGTGTTAAGTGAAGAACTTAGGCAACATTTTCATAGACAGTTCATGAATAAAGAAAGGTTTGGGGCCATTTATGCTTAGTAACAGATGTATCAAGGAAGGGTAAACAGATTCCCTGACTCTAAACTCTACAGTCTTTTAAATGTTCAGTGGCCACAAAACTTCTATACAGAGCTACCCACAGCTGCCGCCTGTAGAGGCACAGATGTTTGCTGTGCATACCCCTTTTCACAAAAGTAGGTTTTTTTTTCCTTCTCTCATTTCTTTTTTTGGAAAAGGTTTCAGAATAACCAACATTGGCTTCTGTAAGCTCTCTCTATGCCTTAAGAGAAGATGAGTTCTGTGGCATCATTTTCTCTGTCCAATAACATTAGGGCAGTGACAGCCCTGTGATTGGACAGGAATAGAGAGGTGGAGCTAGAGTTGGAGGAGGAGAAAGGTGAGAGAGAGAGAGAGGAGGAGTTGCTTCATTATGGAGTCAGAAGATGATGATGAGTCAGACCCCACGTGGTTATGCAACCAAGCAAGGGTTTTACAAAGTAGATTAATTGGGTTAAAATATTGTCTTTACTATTTGGTTCTGAAATTATTGTATGGGTATCTTGTAAATTGTGATCTTATTATTATATAAACTTGATTGGATATTAAAGCCTTAAGAGCCATGCATCACCTACAGGGTCCTAGATGCTAGCTAGATGAATGATTGTGGGGGTGTATAAAGAGTTGCATGTGAGTGAGATGTTCCTGCGAGCTGGGAGAAAATAGCAAGAGCCCACTGGGACATGGTGATGCTGGACGGTACCGAGTCAAGAACGTGGTCCAGTGGGAAAGGGAATTTGCGGGGTGAATTCATTTTTTTTTAATTATTCCCGCAACAGAGTTCTTAGCTTATTCACTGGCTGTCCATTAGTCATCAATGTCAGACTTTTTTTTTCTTTTTCCGAGACAGGGTTTCTCTGTGTAGCCCTGGCTTTCCTGGAACTCACTCTGTAGATCAGGCTGGCCTCAACTCAGAAATCTGCCTGCCTCTGCCTCCCAAGTGCTGAGATTAAAGGTGTGTGCCACCACTGTCCAGCAATGTCAGACTTTCGTCCTGGGATTTCCATTAGCAGCCACATGCCTTTGGTGCTTTACTTGTTTTGTATTGAATAGTCAATAGGTTTGAAATGTATTTGTGTAAGGAATTCCTAACCTCACTACTGTTTTCTTCTGAAGAAGTAGGAATCAATGTTAAAGGATTCCCAACTCTGTGTTCAATTCTAATGCTTTCCCTGCCTAACCCTTTCCTAACAAGAGAAGTGACAACATCCTTGTGTCTCAGCTCCAATAGAGAATGTAGAAGAGGCACAAAGGACTGAACAGTTAGATTACAGTTGATTTGAGGTAGGGCTATTCATATTGTGCTGGCTGCCACATAGTATATAGCTTCCCTTAAGTATTTGATATAGGATGAAGGTTATAAAACACTCATCTTATTGAACTATTGTCTCATGCTATGAAATAATTACTTGAAAGCAAAATTGCCTGGCCTCCACCTATTAAGTAAATGTGGAAATTGAGAAAGACCATTAGACATGATCAGGCATGTCTATGCTTAAGTTCTTTTCTGTGACAAGGGAGAAGAATTTCTAATAATATTTATATGTGTTAATATGATAGTATTTGTGTCAAGTGTGAAGGAATCTTGGCTTTCAATATCTTTATTTTTCTAGTATTTTTATTTTCTAGTTAAGGAATAGGAGCTCTGCAATAGGAAGTAAAAACTACCATTTTTCAAAAAACAACTTTAATTTTTGGTCATGAGTGGTGTTCTATGGATTGTATGATCCATTATCAATGTGGGGCAGTAGAAAGTTCCTTTATAAATGAGTCCAGACACCAATCCTTTGGTCTTTATGCATTTCCTGACTAGTGGCATATGACAGCCACTGACCAGTCATGTGACAGTAAAAGCATTGGAGAACACTTTTCTCCCTTACCAAAAAAATAGTCTGCTTGACTTAAAAAAAAATTTCATATTTTAACATTGTTTTATTTAATTTTCACTATATGAAAAAATATTCTTGAACAACAGAGATATTTGTCCATGAATATGGAAACCAGTGTGTCTGTGTGCTTTAGCCTCAACATACGTATATGTGTATGTGTGTATGTGCATGTGGATATCAGATAACCCTCTTGGGTGTCATTCCTCAGGTTACTGTCTATTTTGTTGTTGTTTGAGACAAGACCTCCCATCTATCCTGAAAATTGACACGTGTCCTAGGTTGGTTGACTAGCAAACTCCAAGACTCTGCATGCTTCTGCCTCCCTGCACTGGGCTAAAAGGAACAGTCCATGCCAAATGGCCTTTTTGACATGGTCCTGGGGATCAGACTCAAGCCCTCACTCTTATAAGCTAAGAATCTTGTAGAATAAGCTAATTCCCCAGCATTTGACAATTAAACAATCTCACTTGAAATAACTGACATGAAGGAACTATTGAGACTCTAAAAGTTGCATTTCTAATAAGCACAATCTTATTTTTGATAGCCACTCTAATTTCATGTTCACATTCCTTTTAATATTCAAACTATTTCATAACTATTTGTCATACATAGGGCTGCAATTTTACTGAGGAGAGGAGTGTGCATTTCATAACATCTCAGTGACCATCCCTATTTCCCCAGACCTAACAAATCTGGGTCAAAATGTAATAGGAATCAGTGTGAAGCCATTCAAGAGTGGAGAGGAACAACTGAACATACTAATGATCACTCTTCTCCTTCAAAGCCTTCTACCAAAACAGATCAAGCCATGGCCTTTCTTTAATTTTACTGAACAACCTCAGAATGTATGTAGACAAAGAGATCACACACAGATTCATGAACCACCGAAGATAGGAAAGGGGCAGCCTGCCACACCTAAGCCTTCTACTTGCTTTGATTTATTTTGTCTTTGTACTCGAGGGGCAAAAATAGATAATTTTTCTGTATGATGGTCATTATCCTAGACTAGTCACACTGTGAAAGGACCTCCTAAAGCTCTGACTGACCTTGGGACTTTTATCTTTTAGTTTATCTCAAAGGAGGGGGAGAAAGAAACCTTGCATTATAGAAATATGTTACCTTCTTTCTCACTGACTTGCTTGAGATCACTTGATTTTTTTTCTTCCCAACATTTTCTTTTTATTTTTTGAGTAGAAGACAGAGAAATATGTAGTAAAAAGGAAAAGAAAAGAACACTATAGCGCCCTCTCCACACACACAGAGGAAGAGAGAGAGAGACTCTAGTTAAGCTAAAATTGAATTCTGATGGTGTACTTTGTAGCTGAAATCTAAAGTCCACATAGGCCTAAGTAACTGTATCCTTCAAACTTTAAAATTGTCATTTGCTGCACTTCTGGTAACCTAAGTAAATGTCAACCTAGATTAGTGAGGAGAAACTTAGTACTCACATGCAATCAGATATATCAGTACAAAAAATATGAAATGATCATCCATTCCCGGTTAAAAGGGAGATTCAGGGAGAACCAAATTCTTTGGTAGATTCTCAGATTCTTGCAGTTCACAAACACAATTTAATCCTTTCTGTAATCAGTTGGGGACATGTCAGAGAGTGTAAGATTGCCTCATTTTTTTTTCTCCTAACATTTGCATTTATCCTATTTCTGTCTTTGTAGCTCTATTTTAGACTGATAAACATGGAACTGTCAGCATACACACTGCTTAGTGACTCATTCCTTCCATGGACTGGTGTTTGGATTATCTTGTCCCTAGAGCAATTCAATGTTTATATGTGAAACTATCTGTGTTCTTCAGTTTTGCTGCATTTGAGTTGTGTGATACTGAGCAAGTTATTGCTCTTTTCTGTGTCCTGGTTCCCTCTTGATCATACCTTACCTGTCAGTTGGCCATGAGAATTTAAGAGATTTGAAATGTCTTTGAATGAAATATGCATGTTCATATAACTTTCTTATCTAATAAGTAGGTGAATATTATTTAGAGGTATACCAATATTTATCCATCATTATATAACTGATAATCATGTGAGTTATTAACGTTCTTTACTTATAGAGAGTATCTTTTTACCCTTAATTTTGTGCTCACTTGGGTTCTTGCTTGTGAAGACCATTTCTCCACTGCTTGCATCACCATCACTTGATAACTCTGTAACATCTGCAACCCATCTTTAACCGACTGAACCACAAGCCTAGAAAGTAGGGGTCCAGAACTCTTTCCTTAGCCTTCCTGCATACTTATTTTTTCTACCATTGTTTGGTAACTACTGATTCATTATATATTACCTAATTAATTGTGATGAAAATTAGCAAATCTTTCAAAAAGTTAGTTCAAAGATGTGGAAATGGGAGTTACTTGAGAGAAAGCCTGGGACCTTCAGCTTTTTTGAGTTATAGCAGTTGAATGACAGAATGTTTTCTGTAATTCTGTGATCACTGTTTTCTCATGTATGTAGTTAAAGTTGTAGAACATAAAAGCAGTATGGATAGTGTCCTGTTCTGTGAAAATGTCACATTTAAACTTAAAGAAATGAATAGAAGACTATGGACAAACCTACAATTATAACTCTCATTGGGAAAACCTGGCCTTTTCCATTGTCCATTATAAACAAAGACCTGCTCTCTGCCATTACCTGATGAAGGGGGAAAATATAAGGCAATTGCATTATTAAATTAAGCAAACATAATGAGATCACTTAGCTATGCCAAAATGTATAATGTATTCATCAGTTCTGTGTCCAAGGGAATTGGAATTTTTGCTCATGTGTATTATTTCTGCCATGCCTAACTACTTTTAGCTCCATAATCAAGTCTTGAATGTACACATATGTACGTTGGAACTAATTGGTATAATTAATGTGTGTGTAATGAGTTTAGCTGGCTAATGTCTGAAGGGAACAGAAGAATAAGTGAGTTCATGAAATAAGTTTTAGATTAGCTTCAGAACCAAGATAATTTTTTTTTCAAAAAAGAAATTCAGCTTTCACTACCACCTTTAGTTATTACAGCTATGATTATACTTTATATATGAGCTTCTTTTAGCCTAAATAGTCCAGTTTAGCATTTTATATAAAGTATAAACTGAGTAAAGTAGAAATCTTTGGATAAATGATACCTTGATATTGTAGGGTAAACCGGACATATAATTACAGAAATGAATTCACCAATTACCTTTCCCTCCCTCTGTGAAAGTGTTGAATTAACTTCCATTATTTCTTCTATTTTTTATATTCTACCTTATTCCAAAGAATTGTGCAGCTATTTATAGAAATGCTCAATAATTATAAAAATACTTGCACAGAAACTATAAAGTTACATGTACATGATTTAAAAAATAATATCATTGTGTTTATATTATGTAAACTTAAATACTACAGTAAAGTTCACATTTAAAAAATACATACTACCTTATACTCAGGGCAGTATCTGCTCCAAACTTTTCCTGAAATGCCTTGCCATGGAGTCCAAACTGAAAGAGATTCTTAAGCAGGGCAGTTAGATCATGTAAAGTGCCACATGGTACCCCACGCTTATAAAGATTCAAAGACTGAAGCTGGCAAAAACGTTGGATTTATTTAAATTTTGGTCAAATCAGTGAGAGAAATATACTCCTAGTTTTTCTGCTTTTCCTGTAGCCCATGTCACAATTTTATAGAAGAAAAGAAAGAAAGAAAGAGAGCAAAGAGCTATGTATATGTTTATCAGAATTGCTTGATGCTCTTCCCAGAAGGCATCAGAGATTCAGCCTTCCTTCTCTAGTTATGAAATATTGGATTCTTGGAGATTCACATATTTTTTGTTTACTTATTCATTTACTGATTTTTGCTAGGAATTTATATTTTAATTTTTGACAATTTCATATATGAGTATTGTGTCTTCATTACTCCCACCCTTACTTCCCCATCAAATCCTTCTATGCCCTCACTCCCAAATTTACAGTTTCTTCTTTAATTATTATCATTACATGTATCTTTAGATGTACTGATTGTTTTAAGCATGACTTGTATATATACCTGTGTTCATGACTGATTACTTGAGATTGGACATTCTATACAGAAACTTCTCCATGGAAGGCCAATTTTCCTTATTTTAGCAGTCATTGATCTCTTACAGAACTTCATGTTGGGGTGGTATCATGTGTAATTTAATCTGGTCACATTGGCATGTCAACTGGTCTTGTCATTTTTGTGGTCTTATTCCAGTATCCAAATTGTTGAGACTCCATGGGTATATGTTTCTGTCTCATTTAAAAGATACTATCTATCAATAAGCATCCTAGGACTCTAGATTTTACATTCTTTCTGCTCCATTTTTGATGATTGTCCCTGAGCCTTAAAGTGCAAAGGGTTGATCGTAGGTGTATCAGTGGTCTGGCCTTGGCATCTCAGAGTCTCTTATTCTCACCAGTTGTGGATATCTTTAATAATGATAGTCTCCATAAATTGCAAAAAGAAGATTCTTTGATGAAGGACAAGAACTCTCCTTCATAATGAGTACTTAGTGTACAGTTAGAAATTATATTGGCTTAGAAAAGTAGAATTATAGGCTGTCCTCTCATGTCTATGCCCTCTATAGCTATGAGTAATTGCCTAGGTTTACAATACCAAGGATGAGATCCCTCCTATTTAGGGGGCCTTAAAATACTTAGCTGTTGATTACACCATGATAAAAGTGTGACTATTGTACATGGAGCTATCTTGCTACATGTTGTGGTTCATGGAGTTTATACGTGGGTCAAGAGGAAATTTTTTAATTCTTCCTAGTCCATGTTTCATTAGTCTGATACCCAAACAGAGGCCCACAAAGGGCTCACTCAAACTGTCTTTTCCCCTCACTTCCACTCTAGGATAGTTATAGAAATACTAGTAGGAACAGACACTAAAGAACATATAAGATCCCAGCCCCAAATGGTATCAGAGTGGATGTGAACATTATCAAATAATTTTTCTTCTAATTGAGTTAACTAGAAAACCAAAGGAACATTTGTTTTGTCTTTGTTTATGTTACAAAAAAAGAGACACAAAACTGGAAGCAAGAAATAACTTTTTGTTCTTGTTGTTGTTCTTGTTGTTGTTGTTGCTGTTGTTGAGTAGCAGGCTTGTATATTTACCATGCTGTTTCTTATGGAATCTACAAAGCATGTGCTAATATTGTGTTAATATTGAAGCTAATCTCAAATCTTGTAACCTGGTGTTCTTACTAGCACATGTTCATCTCTCTTTCTCTGTATGAGTCTGTAAGATTTATCTGAACATCCATCACCCTCAATAGGATGCTTGGGAAAACAATCACAGAGTAGAAGATGGGAGAGCAATAATTAATATGCAGTAGTAAATCTATCAAAAAGATATGCAAAGGAACTCTCAGTCACTTCACTGGGTTTAATTTGCTTAGAGAAACAGCCTTCACACCTGAGTCATAGTCTCAGCTTGGCTTTCTCTCAATTAAAGCCATGCTTGTCGGAAGCAATGAGGGCTTTGAGGACAAGACCAGGTCACATGCTAATGAAATTCCCTGCAGAACAAGGGCATTCAGTAGACAGACTTGCAAAGGAAGAATCACATAATCTGTATTAAAATTTCCTCAACAAGCAAATATATAAGACTTTATCATACATTAAATATTCCACACAGAAACAGGAACTGTTTCAGGTTGGAATCTGAATATATGCTACAGTAATATTATTGAGAAATACATTTTAACTAAAACATGAAAATTCTTATTCAGTTATAGATTTGCTGTTAATGTAGCTTGTTCTACCAAAGCTCAGTTTAGAATTGTTTATGTTAAATGACACTTACGTTAAAAGACCATCCAAATATTAGGCTGTAAAATGATTTACAACCCCAGAAAGCCATAGTACTTAAGGCTAATTTATCTTTTTGTGCACTTAAGAGAACAAAAACATGGACAAAATGCTCAAAATTCTACTGATACTTGAAAATACTCTCTAAGAACCAAGGTTGTACCCAGGCATCTGATGAGATTTAGATAAAAATTCGTGACATGTCACAGTTTAAAAATGAAACAGAATTTCAGTTTTTGCCAAATTACTTCAGAATAACCTTCTACTTTTTTCTTTTGATTTGGAGAATTATTACTTGGTGTGAGTCAGTCAATCCTGTTACTGTCACAATTTCTGTGTGTAGGTGCAATATTTGTTATTTGGGCACTATGTACTATATATTAGGTGTAGGTTTATGCACTAGAGATAACGAATACTTTATCTTCTTCTTTTTTAAGATCTTGTAGATTAACTGAGACACATGGATGCACCCAATATAGCTAATACTGAGAAAGAAGACTGCGGAGTATCATTAGAGCACAAAGCACATTAGGTAGTTTTTTTTTTCTTTTTTCTTTTTTAAGATATGCAATTTTTTTTATTAGATGTTTTCTTTATTTACAATATCTCCTTTGCCAGGTTCCCCTCCAAAAAATATTTAAAAAATAAATAAAATAAAATAAAAACTAAAACTAAAACAATCCCCTGTTCTATCCTCCCTCCCCCTGTTCACCGTCCCACCCTCTCCTGCTTACTGACCCTGGCATTCCCCTACACTGGGCACAGAACCTTCACAGGGCCAAGGGCCTCTCCTCCCATTGATGACTGACTTGGCCATCCTCTGCTATACACATGCTTCTGGAGCCATGATTCCCCCCATGTGTACCAAGGCTCACAGGGTCCATTGGACTGAGTACAGGGTCCCCAATGAAGGACCTAGAGAAAGGACCCAAGGAGCTGAAGGGTTTGCAGCCCCTTAGGACAAACAACAATATGAACTAACTAGTACCCTCAGAACTCCCAGGGAGTCAAACTCCAACCAAAGGGCAGTTTTTTTTCTAACTGTTCCCATGAAGGGAGAGTGTGGGAAGACCCAGGACAAGGGTATTAAAGAAGAAAGGAGAGCCGACCAAGAAAGGAAAGAAAGAAAAACACAAAAATGATCAATTGGGTCAATGGCAATTCTTTCTGAAAGGCAAAGCATAAGTATTTAGACAAATCTTTTTAAAATTATGAAGCAAGGGATAATTGGATACAAGTTGTGTCTACAAAGCCCATATGCTTCTTCAGCCAAAAATAACAACAACAAAAACAAAACAAAACAAAACAAAAAAAAACAAAAAACAAAAAAAAACAGATGAAAGAACAAGCAAGCAAGCAAACAAACAAACAAATCCATGGGCTTACTTTTTTTTATGTCAACTACCTATCAGCCTATGGAACACAGCATACTGTCAATTCAGAAGCTGAACAGCAAGGATGTGTTTAAGGATTGTTTCAACTTTTATTTTGCTAACCAAGGAAATAATTTTCTAATCAAAAAAAAAAAATGAAGAGGAATTTGAGGTTCTATAGACCTGCTCCCACTGCTTCCTGTTCACTCTCTGTTTCCTGTGTGTGGGCCTTTTCTATATAGTCCCTCACACTCCTGCTATCATGCTCTCTCCATGCTAAACTGTAGCTCTCAAGTTGTGAACAAATAAACCCTTCATCCTTTAAGTTGATTCTTGAGAGACATTTGGCCACAGCCACAAAAACAGTAACTAATAAAATCTTCACTGTTCATTTATTGTATTAGAAACAATTTTACCTTTATACTATCAATAACTTATTTTGTTTTAGACCGTATGAGTTTGTGTGTCTTTATCTAAAGGTCATTTTGTAAATATAATCCTTAAAGTGATGCTATTAGCTGACTGTGGGTGTTGCAGGTGAGGTGACTTGGTCATTAGAATCTACCTTTATGAACTGAATTAATATGTTGATGTAAGAGGGCTCAAGGGAGGATTTCTCATCCCCTTTGCTATGTGAAATTACAGGGAAAAAAATGCCCTCAATTGCCTCTAAACCTGTCATGTCTTCATGTTCGAACTGTAAGCTGTCAAAAGAGGAGAAAGGAATTTTTATTGTTTACAAGCCACCCATTTTATGTGTTCTAGCTCTCTGACCAAAAGAAAAATGTTTATAAGTGAATGTTAGTCTCTCCCAGGTATATGGCATATGTCTATAACACCAGAATTTGGGAAGCATAAGTAAAAGGCTAAAGTTCCAGGCCAGAGTAAGTTACATAATAAGAACTCATCACAAAAAGCCAGTGACAATGAGGACAGGAAAATATCAGCTGACATATGCAACTAATATTTCTTGAGATAAGTTGAACTAAGTTTCAGTTATTAAACTGTTCTGAAAGTATTGCTAAACTACCTTCAATAAAGGCAGAAATAAACACACAATATCTATATATCTATATATATTCTATATGGATATTATACAATTCATACAGAGAATAACTTTGTGGCTACCTGTTTCGCCTATCTTTAAAACAAAAATTTGGCAGCAAACTAGCATAGGTAGAACATCCTCCACTTCCTTGGAAGTGAGGCCATTGATCTCAGCAGTTCACTTTGAGGTCCTTCAAAGATTGAACTGTTCCCAGCATTCATGCTGGGAGACAAAGTGTCACTGATTTATGTGTTGTGCAGTGTTCCATCAGACCGTGGGACATTTTAGGGCACCAAGTCAAGAGGGACAGAGCCAAGTAAAACTTAGAAACATAAATTAGAAGAAATATGCCGATCAAAGAAAGTTTCCTCAAGCTGCTGGTTAAACAACCTAGGAAATATTAGCTTTGAAGTAAAATAATGAGATAAGTATTTCTATTCTATTGCTTACGCTCAGAACCTCTCCCTGTGTCACTATGAGTGCCTAGTTGAGGAGATGTAACTTTTTCCAATATCAGTTGTTGGCTTAGGCAATCTTCTGCTACCATTTTTCACAGACAGATACATTTTGGATAGTCCACTACAGCCAATGTATTTCATTTCTCCTCAAAAGGCTGGGAAGTGTGATTTAAACACTTGTACATTGTGCTGTGGATTGTCCGCATCTAGGATGCACGTTAGTATCCTTTCTTTTTTAAAAACTCACATTTGTACTGAGACATTAGCAAGGAGATAGGAGCAAGGAGCATCAGATGAAAAAAATAGCAGAAGTCAGCTACAGTGCTATGAAAGACTGTGGAGAGACTGTATTTGTGGTGTAGGTAACAGGCAGGTAAGGGTGGGTATGAGCTAATGTTGGTGGAATTTTTGCATTTAAAAATGATCAACTCGACTCAGAACCAAGTTTGGAAAATGAGATAGCTGAGATACTAGGCTCTGATACATTACCTTTTCTATTCAGGGTCTCATCAAATTTCATTGCTCCATTTTTGGTTGTTGATTTTCCCTAATTTGTCTATTCAATTTGTATTGATAGCATCATCATCCCCTGTCATTTTTCTACCTCTTCTTGCTTGCTCTTCATTTCTGCTGTTCTCCATTTTACACAGGATTGTCAAAGGAATCTGCCCTTGGTCTTGTTCTTTTTATTTTAGATTGTAATGAGAAACACTATAACCAAAAGCACTCTGGAAAGGAAAATACAGGTAGTAGTCCATCATTAACAGAAGCCAAGATATGAACGAACTCCAGGCAGAAACCTGGAAAGAGCAACAGAACAGAGACCACAGAGGAACACTGCATACTAGCCTTCTCCCTTTGGCTTGGTCAGCCTGCTTCATCATATAACCCAAGACCACCTGCCCAGGGTTGGCACTGCCCACATTGGTCAGAACTCTCATACATCAATCAGAAGAAAAGAAAGAAGTCTAGCATACATGTCCACAAGCAATCTGATGGAGATGGTTACTCAGTTGAGGTTTCCTTTTCCCAGGTGTGTCTACATTTGTATCATGTTGATAGAAAGTACCCAGCATGAGTCCTTTGTAGGCTTTCTCTGCTACGCATCCATATTTTTTACCATCTGCCTGTATGATTTCTGGTAGCTTAGTATTTGTTATACTTGTGGGATTTGTTCTAAATGGGTTCAAGTTCACTGGATTGATTGCAACCTCGTAGTATCTATGGAGGTTTCTACACATTCCAACTATTGCGCAATTGAACTTCTTTGGTCCAAAATTAAATATGTTCCCCTCCTTTTACTGATTGTTTACAATGATAAGATTCTTCATGTTGGTTTATAATCTAAAAATCTCTATGCTTTTGTGAAACATCTCTTTATCATACTTCTACCCAAAATAACTTTTTAGGTCTGCCTCTGTATTTCAATCAGCAATATCATGTCCATCCTTTGCCCATTCCACTTTTCTTTTTTTTTAATGTTAATTTTCTGATGTAGAATTTTATTACTATTCCTTATTTTTGACTAGTACCAGCAAGAAAGACAATTTTGATTTGCTTGGGGGTTCAGGAGATGTAGTTGAAAGGTCCATTTGACTTATGTTTAAATGTGCTATTTTATAGGATTATGTGATGTTCAGTTTTGTATTAGAATAACATGATTGCCAGGTGGTGGTGGCGCACACCTTTAATCCCAGCACTTGGGAGGCAGAGGCAGGCAGATTTCTGAGTTCGAGGCCAGCCTAGTTTACAGAGTGAGTTCCAGGACAGCCGGGGCTACAGAGAAACCCTGTCTCAAAAACCAAAAAAAAAAAAAAAAAAAAAAAAAAAAAAAAGAATATACATGATAATGTAAGAATTAAATTTAAAATAAGGAAAATGGTTGAAACCAGAGTATTAAGCATATAATATTAATGAGCAGCATATGGACTCAATGAAAATCTGTAAAATCGTACATGAAATTACTGACTGAGTAGAAGAAATCTGACCTCTGTAGCCTAACATCCTTGAATCCTGTACTGGAGGCTTAATAAAAACTATCAATCATCAATCTTGCCAGCTAGTCTGTAGTTTTTCACAGCAATGATTTTTTTCTGCTCTTTATCAAGTTCTTACAAACAGAAGAGGCACATCTGTCTCTAACATTGTTTTAGGACTTAGCTTCCACCAGGGAATCTAAGGCAGAGATACACTACATAAGAAATTCCTCTTCCCCATACCTGGATGTTGATTGTGACAACTGAGTGTAGTGATACATCGACATGAGTGAACCCAGAAAGAACTATCTCCAAAGCTCCTCTTTGAATGCATCCAAGTTTAAGTTTTCCACGAAGTGCCAGTGAATGATTTGGAATGTTGAAAAGAAAGCAAAGTTTATTCTCTAAGTAGAGGTCCTGTCAGATATGTAGGTACAGTTAAGATTTAGAATGGCTTCCTGGCAGGCTTTAAAAATTGTGTGTGTGTGTGTGTGTGTGTGTGTGTGTGTGTATGTGTTTGTGTGTGTGTGTGTGTGTGTGTACACACAACGGTTATATTTACATATGTATAAACATATATGCAACAATTATAATCAAAGATAAAAAGGCCATCGATTTTGAGAGGGAACTGAGGGACTGGATGGGCGAAGTGAGAACGAGGGAAATAGGAGGTGTTGTAGGACAAAAAGAGATGGTTTAATTAATTAATTAATTAGTTAAGTATTAAAAAGTAAGAATTAGGGGTGAAGAGATGGCTCAGTGATTAAGAGCACTGCTCTTCCAGGGGTCCTGAGTTCAATTCCCAGCAACCACATTGTGTCTCACAACTATCTGTAACAGGATCCGATGCCCTCTTCTGGTGTGTCAGCAAAGCATGCTCATATACATAAATAAATAAATCTTTTAGAAAAGTTAAAAATTATCACACCTTATTATACACCTGGTATCATGTTCTCTTACAAGTTTATTGCTATAGTAGGTACTTATTAATATATAAGTATTATAGTAAATAATTATTATTGATGCCCTATGATATATCCAACTTTTCAAAGGCTTGATCTTTCTCTCTGTCAACATTAGAGATTATCTGTCACCGATCTCCACTTTCTGTTTTCCAAGGTTGCTTCACTTTCTTCATTTATTTCTTTGTTTTTTTTTCTCCTTTGCCCCTTCTGTCTGTTTTTGTCTATTTATCAGCTGTTTCTTAGGTTTTTTCCCCTTCTCTGTACCATGCTACTCTTTGCTTCCCCTGTGCCTAATTGGCTCCCTTCCTCACTCCTACCTTCCTTCTTCAAATAGATACTGAGCTCACTGAGTATTGGTCTTGTTTACTTGGTAACCACTTACCTCCAGGAGCCTACCCCACAGGCATTTGGGGCAGCACACTGAAAGGTCAGCTTGTTCCTCTCACAATCGCTGAAGCCACTTTTGGGATGATTCAGACGTTCAAACAGTTTGGAAACCTTTTGTTCACGTGTTCCATCTCTGGAACACTGTCTATGTGTTTAAATTACCTGGTAGATGACAGTTGGGTAAGATATGTGCCCAGTGGCTTGACTTCATGATGAGAAAAAATTAACAAATTCTAGATCCACCTTTAAAAACCACTACATATAAACAAGTTCTATGGATGAAGAGTATAGATAGAGTCTATGTAAATGAATCAGTGAGTAAACTGTTTATTGGACAAGTATGGGTGCCTGAAATTGAGTTCCCACTAACCTCATATAAGCCAGCATCATGGTATACTGTAACCTAGTGCAGATTAGAAAAAAGCAGTAAGTTCTCAAGGGCTTCTGGTCAGTAACTACTGAAAGCAGTCAGTATAGTTGCAGGTTTACTGAGAGTCCTGGTCCCAATACACTCTATAAATTTTTTTGCTATAGTGACCCAATGACACCCTCATTAACTTTTGTAAAATGTTAGTTATTATCAAACTGATCATGTTTAAACTTGTATTGTGTGGATAGCTGCAGAACATAAAATCTTATGACTAGGTACTGTGAACCAAACATTGGGGGAGCTGATAGTTGCTGTGGCTGCAAGGGCAGTATAGCGAATTCTTCATGAAGATTCGGAGGTTCTCTTGCAGCTATTTGCCAACAGAAATGTTCCTTTGCTATACAGCTGGGGATGAAGCGTCTTCTTTTTATACACATGTGTGTTATGTTTGCATGTGAGTATTTGCACTACAAGTATGTCAGATACCTGTGGAGATTAAGAGTTCCACTAAATGCCCAGGAGTAAGTACAGTAGGTCGTAAGCTGCCATCTAGATGCTGTGAAACAAATCTAGAGTCTCTGCAAAAAACTTATAATTATCTCAATAAATGACATATACCTGCTAGGATTGTCATAATCAATTGAGTTTGGTTTCTATTATAAAGAGTAACTTAAATAGTTCAATATTGATAACAGCAGCTGTGCTCCCAGTTCTATAGATTGTTCGAGAGTACTCTAAACACACTATAATCTTACGATGATAAGATTTGATACAGTTTACCACAAATCCAGTTTAACAACATACTGGACCCTTCTTATGATAACTGTGAAGTTGACAGACTGGGGACTTGCTATCCTTAAACAGATGATACGGATGGAAGAGGCAAATGAGAGAACATGAAATTATTTTATAGCAAAATAGTAAAGTTCAGGCATAGTAAAAGCAGAAGCAATGTGGTCACCTGAGCTGAAAAAAAAAAAAGAAGGGAAACTTGTCCAGAAATAGCTAGCATCTATGCTATGGCACGGAGTGTTAGGGGTCAATTGTTTGGAGTGAAAAATAAAAGTGAAATATTCTAGGGAGAGATAAATGACCTTTATCATGAGAGCTGAGGACTCAAGAAAATATTTAGTTCTGGAAAAATCTGGAAAAAAAAAAGAGAAAGTGGCAGCAAGACGTAAGATCTAGAAGTACCCAGTGTAAGTTTAAAAGCAAGCATATAAGATTAATGCTATTGGGCTGGAGAGATAGCTCAGTGGTTAAGACTTCTTCGAGAGGTCCTGAGTTCAATTCCCAGCAACTGCATGTTGGCTCACAACCATCTGTAATGGGAACTGATGTCCTCTCCTGGTGTGTCTTTAATCTTCTTATGGAGGTAATTGGAGGATTACTGACAGACTCAGTGGCTTAATGTGCTTGTTTAGGAAAAGAACAGATCCCGAAAGATGTAGTTCGTAGAGAGAGATGATAAATGGCTGAAAAGTGGTCTAAAAATTGTAAGCAACAGTGAAGATAGAACAAGCCATGTTAGGTATAAAACGTAGAGCCAGGATGAAGAGAACTTGCTGAATGATTTTGTGATGTGAGAATGTAATGGAGCAGGCACAGTAGATTTTGGATTAGACACACTAAGTGTATGGCAGTGTCATTCACTAACAATAAGCTCTGGAAGAATAAGAGTTCTAGCAGAAAAGAGGGAATGTGCTATATATTATGGATGACAAAATACTAAAATCATAATAGTGTTTGCGTATTCATGCCCCAGATAGATCTTGCAGATACAATTAAACTGAATACTATTCAAGAAGAAAGAATATCTCGAAGAATCTGCGTACAATCATAGAAGAGTTTACAGGAAAAGTGTGAGAATAATACAGAATAGACAGAAAAGGAACTATGACTGACAAACATAAGACAAACTGATATTTGGGTGAACTGAGAAAAATCTAATGACTAGAAGAATCAAGCAAACAGATTATTTCCTATGTCTACTAGCAGGAAAACAGTCCTTGGTTTTAGGATTCTCAAACCCCAGAATCATACCTCAATAAATACATTTCTAGTATTCAAAGTTGCAATATTTGCAACTTTACCATAGCAATAGAAAAATAATACAGGTATCATGCCTCTTAAGGTTCATGCATCACAGGTCAAAGGTCTGGTATGCTGTTGGACATATGAGTGTCAAACACATGAGTATGGGCTGGTGGTTTATGGAGGAGCAGTGCTGGTGTAGAAGGGTACCAGATGCCATGAGGTAGGATGAAAATGTGAAGTGTTCTCTGCACAGAATCCAGGAGAATTCCACATTTCAAAAATTGGCATTAATAACTTGAACTGTTAAGTGGCCCTCAGAAGAAAAAGAAAAAGATAAACAGACTGAAGGCTAGGAAATCATAGATAGAATGTACGTTGACTATGGATTTGATTCATAGTAACAAATGTTTCTAAGAGAAATGAACTACAATGAGTTTAGAATAATTAAGTATTAAGACAGGTCAATAAAATTCGAAGGGATTATAGGGGAGAGGACGAATAAGAAGGAGAGGGAGGAGGAGGGTGAGAGGAGGAGAAAGAGGAGTAGAAGGAGTAGAAAAAACATGTAATTGGTCAGTTGCTTTTAAGGAAGTATAACACTCTAACCTTTGTAGAAATGGAGAGGTAATGATCACTCCTCAGGTCTTGAACCATTGCTTTTTATCCAGGATGAGAATAAAAGTATGAATACTAATAGATTAATATAGAACAATCCATTAAAACAACAAAAAAATAATTCCTCACTTTTGCCTTTCAAAATCTTTACGATGGTTTCTATTTAGGTAAATTTCATGCATAGCATAATGCAGAAGTAGTTCATAAAGACTTCTAATTTAAATATGCAAAGAAGAATATGTTACTTTATAAGTGCCTTGATTACCGGTTCACTAGCTGTGATCAAATACCTGACAAAAACAACTTAAGGAAAAGGAAATGAAAGGTTTCATTTAGAATCAGAGTTTGAGGGGAATGTTCTCCACGGTGGGAAGCCATCATGGCAAGAGCCTGAAACAAGTGATCACATTGCCACCTTGTACATGCAGTCAGGAAATAGTAGGAGATGACTCCTGGCACTCAGCTGTCTCTTTCTTTTCTATTAACTCCAGAATGACAGACAACGGAGCACGGTTGCCCACAATCAAAGTGGGTCCTCCCGCCTCAATTGCTCCATGTAGAAGTCATATTATAGATATCTTCAGATGATTGGTTCTAAATTCCATGAAGTTGATACACAAGATTAAACATCAAAATACAGAAGAAAATTGGCAAAATAATGAGGATAAAATTCTTAGAACAGAGGAGCACTTTAAATAAACTTTAAAGTAACATGGTTCCATTTTAGAAGAAGTTAACCATGTTAGAAAATGCCATAATATAGCACTCAAAGATATGCACCTGTACACATACAGAAACACATACATACATAAAATAAGTCAGAAACCAAATACATCAGGAGTTCTACTACCAATAACAGAAAAACAGAACTTAAGCAATAATATAATTCTGAGTGAACTAAGTTATATTTTATAGGTATGACAAATGTACTGTCCTAGAAAATCAAGATCACTCAGTTCTTCATCAAATATGCATTAAGTGGCCTCTATGTACCAGGAATTTTGCCAAATTAAGAAAGTAAGACATTAAAAAGAGAGGTTATGAGTTTCTCCTTCTTTATTATTTAGCTTCTACTGAAATTACAAGTGACAATAATCTTCACCACATCCTAGTTGTGATAAGAAAAAAATTAAAATTGATTTAAATGATACTACAAGAAACACCAACACACACACACTCACACACACACACACACTCACACACACACACACTCACA
>JADRCD010178781.1:49089-63993 GCA_019843815.1 Montemys delectorum
CACACACACACTCACACACACACACACTCACACACACACTCACACTCACACACTCACACACACTCACACACACACACACTCACACACACACTCACACACACACTCACACACACACTCACACACACACTCACACACTCACACACTCACACACACACACTCACACACACTCACATACTCACACACACACACTCACACACATACACACACACACACTCACACACACACACACACACACACTCACACACACAATTTTAGATTACATAAAAGATAAGTAGTTGGGTAAAAAACTGATAATTTTGGTTACATATAACAAGCTGAGAGACTACGTTTATTTATCTATCTGAGTATTTATATAGATGAATGACAATATGTAAATATGTATGGGGAAAACTGTATAGGATCATGATACACAGTATAAATTGGAGTGACTGATTTTTCTAACACAAACACAACATTTCTAAGTATTAGTAATCAATAAATAAATCAAAAATTAATCATTCTACATATTATGTAAAGGAGAAAATAATCTGCAAAATACACTGCCAAGCCCCAGAGAGTACATTGGCTTGTTCTATAATTCCAGTAAAGTGCACTTGGGAGAAGAGTAATGAAAGCATTTAGGAAGGTGGATGATAATGGAAGGACGTTGGCAGTGTGGTTGGGAAAGCAGGGAAGCGAAGCTAAAGAGAAGACTCAGCTGCTTCTTAGTATGAAAAGTTAGATAGTCATCAAGCATTGAATGTTATGCCCCAGCAAAGGATTCCGTGAATCTAACAAAAGTGATTGTAACTTGAATACTAACACTTAATTGAAATCATTTAGAATCATTATTTAGATAGCCAACCAAAACTGTGAGAGAAATATACTTATTAGTTTTTTCATACTGGGTCTAAGTTCACAATAGGCATTAAAAATAAACACAAAATAAAATAGACATATTTAAAGTAAAAAGTGGATATAGGCATATATATATAACATATACATATATATATATATGTGTGTGTGTGTGTGTATGTGTGTGTATGTGTGTGTGTGTGTGTACGTATGTATAAATTTGATCATGTATTTAACTTGAATAACACTGTAAATATAATAGGGTCCTTTTGAGTAGCATCACAAAATTGGAATATTTAAAGAAAAATGTTTTCATGTTTTAGAAAATCTTTACAAAAATATTCTTTTGATTGAACTCCATGCTGTCAATATTGTGAAATATTTTGTTTAGTAAATAAACAATTTCAGTTCATTTGTTTAACAAATCAGCTGAAATTCAGTTTTGGAATTGAAAAATAACTTAGGTGAGAGTTCTCTTTAAACTTCAAGTTCTTAGAAAAAAAAAAACTCTGTCACATTAGTGTTGGTGTTCTCAACAGTGGTCTTTGCACAGGAAGAGGAAATGAGCAAGTGTCAGTAGTGTTCTAATCAGATATGGTGTTTGAGAAAATAACCAGAAAAGAAAAGCCCTTATCCTTGAGAAATAATGACCACAAGCCCTGACTGGACTCATGCCTGGAAGGAAGCCTTCAGATAATGAGCTGTACTCCAGGAGTACCTGCTCAGTTGTGTCAACGAGGCAGGTGACAAGATTGCCTTTAGCCTACTTGAATGTAAGTTTTGTACTTTAAACTAGGTCAGATATATTATTTCAATTTAAAATAAGAAGCCCTGAAGCTGGCACTATTCTGGAAGAGTGCTTTTTGGAAATACTTGGCATGTAGACTTGTTCCTCATGACTTCTGTAATATTTCGGTAATGGCCAGCCTTGACCTCAGTTACTCACAACCATCCTGTGCTTCACACTCAACCAATTTCCCCAGTTCCTCTGTAACACTATCTGTTTATTGCCTTGAAACAATAATGATGGTCATTGTGATCCCCATCCTGGGAGAAACAGTAATATTTTTTAATACAAGGAATGTATCTTTCGTGTGTGTATCAAAGATTCTAAGGTTAACGCAGATATCAGGACTCAAAAGGATTGAAAAGCTATAGATAATCACTGTTGGGTTTAACTCCCTTGATTATTTTACAGAGTATTTGATAAGCCCCAAGTGAATTTTAAGCAAGATGTGTCCACATGACAGTTATACTTTCCTTTGCTTAGTCCTCAGTGTCTATCTGTCTTTCTCCTTTCTCTTTTTCTCTGAATTAAAAACTGCTGTGCCTGCATACAGCTCCTCCTTAATGGGCTTCTTTACAGCCTTACTTTACTTCTTCCCAGATGGCTCCTCTTCTATTACCTACCCTTCCTCTTCTGCAGCCTCTTCCTCCACCTCTTCATTTATTTCAGCTTTAATTTTAATCTTGGCTATTTTTGTTTTGTTTTGCTTTCTTTTCTGTCTTTTTAATCTCTTTATTTTCCCTTTTGTGTCCCTTAAAACAAGTTGAAAATGTAGACTCGGTAGAGGGATCATAAGTATTCATGTTTGTGCTCTTGCTAATTCCTGTTAAATTTATTTTTCTTATAAAAATATAGAATGCTTCGTGAATTTGTGTGTCATCCTTGCACAGGAGCCATTCTAATCTTCTCTGTGTGACTCCAATTTTAGTATATGTACAGCAAAAATGAGCACATAAGTAATATAAATCCATTCTATTTTAGCGAGCATTAAACATTAATAATACAATAAAAGATATATGTTTAACAGTGCTACTTGTGCTTATCTTTTATTTCCACTCCGTATTGCTATTTTTTTTTACTTAAATATGTAAATGCAAGCCTAGGTTAGTCAGATATTTTTTCAAAGTTTTTATTCACAGTAAATTTACCACATATTTTTCTATAATTATTTTTACTTACCTGTGTCAAATGAAATCTATCCTTATATGTGAAAAGTTGTGATGCTGTAGATTCATTGGGATGCACTCTTTGCCTTTGATAAATGACTTAAAATGAAAAAGGTCCATAGTGTCAAAATTAACTAGAAACTATTTCTCAAGATGAAACACTTATGAAATTAATATGTGATGTGTAAATGTAGCACATTTTCTGTATCCATTCCTCTGATGAAGGACATCTGTGTTCTTTCTAGCTCCTGGCTATTATAAATAAAGCTGCTATGAACATAGTGGAGCATGTTTCCTTATTACATGTTGGAGACCACATGAAGCTCAATAAGAAGGAAGAGCCAAGTGTGGGTGCTTCAGTCCTTCTTAGAAGGAGAACAAAATATTCACAGGAGCAAATATGCAGATAAAGTGTAGAGCAGAGACTAAAGAAAAGGCCACACAGAAGTCTCTGGGGAATCCCACCTGGGGATTCATCTCATATACAGTTACCAAACCCAGACACTATTGTGGATGCCAAGAGGTGCATGCTGAAAGGAGCCTGATATGGCTGTCTCCTGAGAGGCCTTATAAGAGCCTTACAAATACAGAGGCAGATGTTAGCAGCCAAGCATTGGATTGAGTGTGGGGTCCCTAATAGAGGAGTTAGGGAAGGGACTAAAGGAGTTGAAGGGGTTTGCAACTCTATAGGAAGAACAATAATATCAACCAACCAGACCCCTCAGAACTCCCAGGCACTAAGCCATCAACAAGGGAGTACACATGGCTCCAGCTGCATACATGGCAGAGGATGGCCTTGTCATGCACCAATGGAAGGAGAGGTCCTTAATCCTATGAAGGCTCTATAGATGACCAAGTGCAGAGGAATCTAGGGTGGGGAGGTAGGAGTGGGTGGAGGAACACCCTCATAGAAGCAGGGAGAGGGAGGATGTGATAGTGTTTCCAGGAGGGAGGGAAACCAGGAAAGGGGATAACATTTGAAATGTAAATAAAGTAAATATCCAATTTAAAAAAGAACAAAATAACATAAGAACTCCAAAAAAAGTACAATGTAAAGAAAAGATTCAAGAGAACAAATACAGACTTCTTATAAAATCTGACTTAACAAATGATCACTATGAACAGAAATAGTAGTAATAACACAGTGTATCTTGGAAATTGAAATCATCAAAGTTAGTCAAGCATTTTAAAATAAATTCACCAGCATGTAAAATCAAGATGCTTTCTTTGATCTGAAACTGTGCAACGTCTTCTGTCTCAGCACTGAAAACGGCAGGGTTAATTAAAGTCTAGTTAAAAATATTTCATGATTTTCTCCTACACAGCTTCTACCAGTTCACTATCAAAACCAGATTTGACTCTGTGTGGTTGCCTTTTCAAAGCCTCAGTACAAAGGGACAGAATCCTTTCAAAAAAAGCCCAGTGACTCGGTTTAACCCTTTGCCAAGAAAGGCTTTGCTGTGTAACGTAGTGAAATCATATGAAACAGAGCAATGAATCCATAGCTGAGCATATCAGTTTGTCAACTGAAATACCTAGTAGAATTAATTCTCAGTAGCATTTGATGGAATGCTGGGGCAATCTTGAGGAAGTTGTCTGGTGCATTGTTAATTCTCTATATCATTATTATAGTGCCAACACTATTTATCCCATTTTTAATTCCCAGGTCCTCATTTTTTGGTAGTGACAGCTGTTATGGCTGCTGGGGCCATAACAGCTTTTCTTTATCTCTTTTCTTTATAACACTTTTCTTTATCTCTTTTCCATGACTAAAAGGGGAAGAAGAAGCTGCTGTTCACTCTAAGGCATCAAAAAAAAAAAAAAAAAACTGAAAAAAAAAACTGAAGGGATCAGTTTTTCAGAGACACTGAAATGGATGGGAAAAGTGTCTCCCCTTGAGGAAATGAGAGCATTTTTGTTCAAGAAGCTGAGAATTTGCTGGATGTAACTTCTTAAGCTGCAATTCCAATACATCAGAAGCTCATGTTGTAGACTAATCTGAACTACACAGTAAGACCCTGCCCTTTTACTCAAAAATAAATACATAAACAACAAAATATAAAAACTTGCTGTTTTTTTGAGTGGGTCAGTAATGACCCATTTCTCAAGTGAATATATTGTTTATTGCTTACAGCATTCAAGCCCATGTGCTCCACAGTAATTATTGTGCAGTTGTGTTTTCTTCCCACAGTTCTGGGGGTGCCAATGCTCATTTGTGAGCCTTATCACTTTCCTACACGTACATTATACATGTATGCACACACTTAACAAGTGTAAATGATCACTTGCAGAGAAGCATGATGGACCAAGATACCAGATGACAGTTTTGTTCTGAGAATAATAATGTTTTTTCCAGTACCAATATAAATCAGCTTTCAGTTGATATAAGGGAAATTTCATGCTTCAACCATTTTATTCTATTGATTTCCAGAACCTGATCTCTCTTTCCTTGAGGGACACTCCACATCAATTGAAAACTGTCAACAAAGTTTTCAAAATATTGCATTCTTTCATTGCTGAGTCCCATTCCATTAAATCTATCATACAGGAATACAGCAGATTTCCCCCCTGGCTTGAGAGTTAATGTGTACATATTAGATTAAAATGACTATCGTGAAATATATCTTTTCAACAATAATATTTGTAAATGCATGACTATAATTCACATTTTTTTGTGAAAGTTACACTTAAATATTTATTTTGCCAAAACAAATAGTTCAAAGTTTTGTATAGCTTTTTTGGCAATGTATCTCATGGTTATTTCCAAACTATCTTAAACCATACCCATTAGGTCTATTTATACATGGCTTTCTTTGTGCTGTAAATCATTGTGGCACATACTGAGGTTAGGTGAACCAAGTTCCATACAATTATATACTGTGCTCATATGATTATATACTCTGTAAAGAGTATCGCTGTTATATTAGGTGTCTACTTAGACATAATGTCTTCTATTACAAATTCTAACTTTCTTTCATAATAATTTTAATAATTATGAAAGGAAATAAGAAGAAATAGATTTTGTTGTGGTCTCAGTCTTAAACTTAATTTTTATATTTTTTGAACAATATGATGAAAAGTTGAATGTGTCTCCTTTAGGATTACAATGTTCCTACAAACACACCTACCAATCACTAGACAACTCATTTTTTCACAAATGTGCTAAGATTACACAATACATAGTGTTAAGAATGTTGGATATTTACATGCAGAACAATGAAGCTAAAGTTCAACCTATTTTCTGTAGTTGTAAAGATTACCTGAAAACATTTTAAAGAATTAAATGTAAGACTTTGAGCTATGAAGGTTTTAAGAGATAAGAAAAATGCTTCAGGGCATTGTAATTGGTAAGGATTTTAGATTTCTAACACAGTGGTTCTCAACCTTATTAATTTGTTAACCTTTAATGTAGCTCCTCATGTTTTACTGACTGGTAACCACAAAATTATTTTGTTGCTACTTTGTAACTGTAATTTTGCTGCTGCTATGAATTGCAATGTAAATATTTAATATGCAGGATATCTTATATGCACTCCTCCCCAAGGGGTTGTGATACACAGTTTGAGACTTGCTGCTCTAAGATCACATCAAGCAAAAGGAAAATAGACATGTGAGACTACATAAAATAAAGTCTCTACACATTGAAAGGAATGATCAACAGAGAACAAAGCTTACAATGATATGAGATACAATATTATGTTTATAAAGTATGTAGCTGACAATGTATTATCACTCAAAATATGTAAAGAACTCTAAAACTTAGAGACTGAGAGAAAAAACGGACAAAATATTTAAAAGAAAGTTTCTCAAACACCAGATAAACACATGACCCACAAAACATTAAAGTATGTGCAATATCACTAATCATGAGGAAAATGTGGGTCAGAGTCTCACTAAAATGTTATCTCTTCCCATGAAGAATGAATTTTACCAGGCAAACAAAAGGTAAAGGGTGCTATAAGGATACAGAGAAACAGAGACCCTTGTCTACTGGTGGTAAGAATACAGATTAGCTGGATGGACTTTGTGAAAAATGTATATTAAATCTATATACCATAGGAGCCACTAGTTCTACTACTGGTATTCTTTTGAAGGAAAATAAATGAGTATGTCACAGGTATTGTGCTCCCACCTTCTTTGTAGCAGTATTTATAATCCTAAGGAGTGGAAAACGTAGTGTCTAGCCACTAACAAATGAATGAAGAAACGTGTACATGTTCACAGTGGATCCCTTGCTTTTTCTTTCACCAATCCATTGTGATGTGTGATACAAATTACAAAATGGAAAAATCCTGGATTTCTCCTTTGAAGTTCTAGAAGCCATTTTCTGAATTTCAATGAAGTTATACATTCAAAACATGTGAAAATCTGGGCCAGGAAATTAAAATAATTTTGATGAGCCAATGATATATGACAATGTGTAGAATATATAATGTGTCTGTGGATATGCACAGAGGTTTAGATCATTTATTGCTTCAGGCTGTGACCTCCTCACTACACAGAGCCGTATTGTTACTACATTACAAGTTTTTATCCCCTCTTCTCCTTTCCTCCCCTCTCCTCTCCTCTCCTCTACTCCACTCCACCCTTTCTCCCCCTCCCCTCCCTTCCACTTTTTTCTCCTCTTTGCCCCTCATCTCTTCTTTTTGTCTCTTTTATCCCAAACTCTTTTTCAAATTGATTGGAAATAAACTCCCTTGGAAGGGAACTCAAAAGAAAGATAAAAACTTAACAATAAACATCACAACAAACAGGCAAGATACCAACCTTCCAAATTAAATCTTGCAATTCGTAGAAAATAAGTTAAAAACATTACACATTTTTTAGGAAGAAAATCTTTATTAGTCAGAGAATGAATCAAAGATGATAGCAATGATAGTCGGAGATAGGGGAGGGAATGTAAGAGATAACATATTCCTGAAATTCTGGAGGGCTTGATATGCCAAAGTATTAGGTTTTGGGATAATCACTTTCTGAACTTCAGTGAAGTCATACATTCTAAGAAAAATACAAATGAAAAATATGGTGAAGGAAAGTAATTTAGGTGATCCAATGATGTGTGTGTGTGTGTGTGTGTGTGTGTGTGTGTATGTGTGTGTATGCCTGTGTGCTAAAAGTATAAATAGAAACTGAAAAAAAAAACTGTGCAAATTCCAGGTCTGCTAAAATGAACAGATGTGAAGACTTTGACACCACTATACCCCGTGCTGGTGTTCATTAAGGTCTCATTTTCTTTAATCCAACTGCAATGCCAGAAGTTTTTAATAACACAAAGTGGAGAATTTAACAGTCATATGTAATAACAGTGATATGTAGTAGCCTATTAATGATTCTACTTTGTAGATTCATATTCTCAAATGAATTTAAGTTATAGGTAAATCCTCTTAAGAGAAAAACAAAATAGAAACTTTAATCTATTATTATTTAGTGAAATTTACTGATTTTTCATGGTATTCCAACAGATTTATCTATCTTTTCCTTCCCCCTTATATATTGCTACAGACTTCTTAGTGGACTCTTTATTGAAATTTATATCCTTAATGCACTCATAAAAATCTAGAGTCAAAGACATTGCAGTGAACAAGAGTTCTCATTTGTTCTAAAATTTTTTTAATTTGGAGAAAGACCATAGTTTCAGTAAGAGATGAATTGCTAGAAATTAGGCTTTAACATGCTGCCAGCTCTCGTGTTTTGGTTTTCAAAATCATGTTTTTGTTTCCGTGATTCTTTCCTTCAGAATTAAAAACTTAGATATGTCTAAATATATGAAGGTTTTCTTTGTGTTGTCCACTACTAGTGGTTCAGAGGGTCAGCTTTAGGCAAGGCATTCCAAAGTGCTCTTTGGACATTTGAAGCACATTGCCTCTCTTGCTCTTACTAATAATGTTATTCATTATTGCATTGACTAAACATGGAGGTTTAAGTTCAAGAAGAGAGAAGGCACTATTTTAGACATTTTTATTCTTTTAACATTATATTTCTGAAGTCATCATTCTAATCAGTTAAAAATTTTCAACATTCTAAGTAAAACTTGCCTTTTGCTTTGTCATTCCTGTTTGCTCCTTTGAATATTTTTTACTACTTTATTGTTTGGCTTTCAAGTCTGAATTTAAAGAAGGGTATTACTTTGGCATAAATTACAGCATGCTAGAATGCTTAATCTTCTCGGTCACATTTTATTGCTGTCCTGTATAAATAACACATAATAATTTTGTTTTATTAATAAAGTGATCCATCTTTATTGCCCTGTGCTTGTTAATGAAGATTGAAAATGAAAGTCCCTTAAAATAAATTAGAAATGTTTAAACAACTGAAGAAAAGCTTCAAGCTTTACACACTAGATTTTCTTTTATCAGATACATTTAGAGATATGGAGACATAGAGTTTTGAATCATCTTGGATATTTTTGTTATTTGACGATTATGATCACTTTTGTGTTCAAAATGCTTAGAAAGAAGTAAGTAGTGCCTTTGTTATGCCAATTATTAGAGCAAAAGTCTGGGTGAGCTTGGCAAAACTCTAGATTTGATTCCTAAGGTCAAGAAAACTGCAGTCTAACCTGCTAAACAGCATGACTGAGGATGAATGAATTCCCTAAAGACAATTGTCCAAAGAAAGAAATCAAAATGAGGTTCTACCAAAAGTTACACTTTGTTCATCGGTCACAATCCACTTTCAGTCACAAGACAATGAAGTAGTTAAAGCTGCTGCAGTACATACACTCCTCTTGATTCTTCTGTATGTGTACCTTTCCTTTGACCGCTGCCTCCTGACCAGTTCTAGGCACACTTGGACAGTGCTAAGCAATCTATCATGGTATCTTCCATGGAATCTTTCTGACCTCAGCTGGGATAATATGTTCTCCGGGATTCTGAAATGGATTGTCTTCCGATGTTCTTTATAGAATACTATTCTTGTCTTTATTGTAATATCTATGTATGGGTTAGGTTTTGTACATATTTTACGAATTCTGTATCATAATGTAGGTTTCTTCAAGCCATAGCTGAAGTCTTCTTCTACTGTGCATCCTTACTATGCAGCATGGAATCTAGTTTATAGTAGATATTGCAGACACGTAGTAGACATTGAGCACAATGGAAGCTACAAATATAATTCAATAAAGTCAAAACAAAAATTCTATGAAAAAATTCAGTGTGCTGGTTGTGTAGCAGTTAAGATGAGAGCCTTGAGCTGCATTGCAGGGTGTGATGTTCAACCTGTTACCTACATGATCTTGACCCTAGGCAAGTTTCCTCTGCCCTAAGACCATAGTCTGTTACACAGACACAGTTACACTTTTCCTTCTCATAGAGCTATTAGGTATGAAGTTTGCTTTTTTTTTTTTTAAAGTTTAGATTACACAGCCTATGAAAGATTTAATATAATATTCTAAATATTTGTTAAATGTCTATTGGAAAGTAAAAATATAGATAGGAAGCATGTGAAACTTAATGTTAAGTAAGGAGTAAGTGGTCTTATAACTAGAAATGAGCTAAAATTCAACATTCTAGATCATGATTTACAGAAGACTGGAGGTTACCTGACTGGAACCTGTTTCTTTTCCTGCTCTGTCTTAGTCCCAGGACATCTAGTTTTATTCATTATCTTCAGAGCAATATTTCTAATAGGATTGTCTCTTAGTTACAGGATCTCAATCACTTGACTGGTTTGGTATAATTTGGATCCCAAGGCCTTTCTAAGAAGTCCTGGTGGGAGTGTCTAGAAGTGTCTGGGAGGGTCTAAGAGTCTGTATAACAGCACCCCAGATGATCTTGATGCCTAAATTATGAAAGCTGCATAAGGAGGTTCATTGCTCTGGACAGAATTCCAGAAGCACAGGTGGGTAGGTTAGGTTTGCAAAAGACTCCCTGATGATTCAGAAGTGCTTTTCATCCATCTATTGCCCTCAGTCATAATATTTATAGCTTTTATAGCATTGCCTGCTTTGTTCACTCTGCTTTCATGATCTAAAATTGTAGGATATAATCTTTGTCCTCAAATACTTTATGATATAGCTAGTGTAGAAAGGAAGGATAGACACATTTAAATGTTGCATAAAATTTACAATTTTAAGTTTTGGCACTCAACTCAAATACATTATGGATGACAATAGGACATGCTTCCATATGCAGAGAGGATTTTGCAAGGTGATAGCTCACTGGACAAGAAAGAGTGAGAAAATCACGGAGGCAGGTATAAAAGGATGAGTAAAGAAACAGGCAGGGGACAGACACTGTGGTACATGCTATAATTCTACTACTCAGGAGGACCCGGGAAAACGGGAGTTTGAAATTAGCTTTATCTACAAAGCAAGTAGGCAACCAGTGTGGACCATGAAAGAGTGATTCAGAAAGGACAGAATAGATGAAATATGATATGATATATGAAATGGCACAATATTATAAAATACCCATGAAAATATCAGGGAATACTGATTGTAGGAATATTAAAGGGGGTAGAATGGGGCAAGGGAATGAAAAGATAAGGTATGGGAAAGTGTTATCCAAAGCTAAGAATATGTGATAAAGTCATATGGAAAACAAATAGTTTAGAATTAATTATATTACAGTTCTAAAAAAGACTTTGGATGAATGTATTCTACAGGGATGAATAATACTGCATCTGGAAGCCACGGGTTATTAAATGAAAATCTTAGTGCCAAATGTGAAATAGTTGTCAATGAATTGTTGATCAAGAAGGTTTTTGAGGTCCCCAAAACAATATAAGCAATTACTACTGCTTTTGATTAGTAATTAGTATTTGAAGCTATGAGTCTGTTGCTGAAGACATCATATACTTTGTTTGAAAGATTTAGAGAAATCAATATAAAATTTATATGCAACCTTCTTCCCTAGTAGCTAATTTGGTAAATTCTTCTTTGATACAATATGTCCCAACCACAATTTCCCATCCTTCCACTCCACTCTGTCCCCTTCCCCGTCTCCCATCTTACTTCAATCCACTCCTCCATTTGCCTTTAGAAAAGAAGATGACTTCCAGAGATATCAATCAAAAAATGTCATATTAATTTACAATAAGACTAAACAAAACCCGATGCATTAAGCCTGGGTGAGGCAACACAGTAGAAGAAAAAGAGTTGCAAATACAGACAAAAAGAAAAGTCCAAGACATCTCCATTCCCAATTTTAGGAGTCTCACACAAAAACTCAAGTTACCATCCAAAAAAGAAAGCCAGTTTTGTGGCTTCTGAATCTATGGAAGGCTATATGGCTGAGCCACACAGTTTAACATGAGCATAAGTGATAGTGCAATACATGTAGGAAAAGTTAAGTTTGTACAAGACATAAACTCTTATATCATGAAGTGTGCCATTTATGTTTTTCCCCTACAAGAGAATATACTGGCGTTACATATTTTTTTCTTTGGCCTAATCATTTTAGAAGTTGAATATAGCCAGTGGGCAGGAAGCCAGCAACTACAGCATAATCCATGAGCCTATCAAACTCAGGGTACTTACACAGGCACAACATAATTTTGGTCTCCATTGAACCTAGGCCAGATTACAACAATGTGAGTCTATAACACTAAGTTCCTCAGGGATAGGAGAATGCACAGTGGCCATACAACAATGGATGAGGAATAGATTGGCTTATGAAGTAAGGCTGTGGATTAAAAGAGACTTAATAGAGTAGTGCCTTCCATCCTTCCAGACAAAAATAAGCATTGCTCTTTGGGTACATCAATTTTTAGGAATGATGAGATCTGTTGATTCTGTGTTAAACCTTGTTAACTACTGTTTAAATGGGTGAATGCCAAAATCAAAATGTCATTAACTCGAAATGGATTGTGGTGGATTTCATGAGAGCCAACCTACCCTCTGTAAAATATGATTTTATTATATACAACAACACATGAGTATTTTGTAAGTTTAGAAAGTTATGGGAAGCACAGTAGTAATGGGAGTTGAGTTTGAATGACAGTGATTTGTAAACTCAAAAGCCATAAGACTATTGAACAATATCTTGGGCAATATAAGATAATACTACCATATAATTTTTTGTCCAGGGAGCCCATATGGTTCAAAAAAAACCCTCACAGACCATTAATGTTACTATAAGTTGTAGGCTAATTCTTACCGCTAGTAATACCATATTGCATGCTCTAGTTGAAGAACATGGAGAAATCAAATGGAAAGTGAGCTCTCAGTGTTGGAAGATGCTATATAAACTGTCAGTGGAGAGATCCATTTTAACTTTCTTGCTTGGTTGTAGACCCTGTGTTCTAACTATAATGTTATACAAGTTGTACTTACTTGTGTAATAGTGTGTTACAAACTATAGGAATAAACAACTACTTACTGATTAGATTTAAGGCTTGCTTTGAGTGAAGGAACTGTTTTATGGTAATAAAGCCAAAGTGAAGACATGTAGCTGAACAAGTCATAGACTAGTGGTGGAAATTAGTGTTAGCTCTTTGTTAAATTGGTATGATATGTTTGTGCAGTTGCTTTCTAAACATTTGTATTTGTACTGGCACCTTGAGGCTTGGTCTCAAAGGGATATTTTCTTCTTTCCCCCACAATGTATATCAGTTAATCCAAAGATTCATGACTGACCAAACTCTTGATGTTAGTTAGTGTTATACTAGTGTTCCTGTGGCATTGTGGCTCAATGCCCAGCTCTAAATGGGAGAAAATAATCAGACAACAATGCCACACCATTCTAAGACCTATGATGCATTTTTAAATTTAGGACAGTAGTAATAGAATGACTGGAAGAAGGGACAGACTATTGCAAGTATGGTTTTCTATTTTGACCAATGTGAAACATTCCTCTAAAGAAGTGGTTCCCCATCTTTCTGATGCCTTTAATACAGTTCCTCATGTTGTGGTGACCCTAAACATAAAACTATTTCATTTACTATGTTATAATTATAATGTTGCTTCTGTTAAAAATCATGATGTAAATATCTGATATAAAGGATATTGGATATATGATTCCTCCAAAGGGGTTGTGACCCACAAACTGAGAACTACTCCTCTAGAGGGGAGAAAGAAGTTTGTGATTCAGGATGCTAGCTAAACATATCACAATAAAGATGCTCAGAGAGGAAGAAGACTCATCAATTCCCTCAGGAAGTAAGCAATTGCTGGGAAGAAGGAAACTCTTTGGAGGAATTGTCTACAAGTCAGTCAGCAGGTTCTAAGGAACCAGTTTCCATGAGTGTAATTATGGTTTGGTGGGCTTTTCAAAGGCATCCTTGCCTTTGAATCACCACGATTTTTTAAAATAAGCCAACTAGGTCATTACAGTGAGCTATCATTGGGTAGAATCTGCCACTGGTGCTTTGTGCTGGGTAATGCTTATTAACATCTCCTAAGGAAAAGTCATACCACACAGAGCTAAAAAATATACTTCACAATAACAAACACCAGTGTGTAACTGAATAATTGAGCACTGTAACACACACAATTTGAAGCATAAAACTAGCTATTAACTTGCTGAATTTTTTTTTTTCTGGTGACAACTCAACTCTCTCCCATTTAACTCATGGTTCTCTTCAGATTGAAGTATTAATTTTAGTTCTCAGAATGTTGCTTGGTTTGGATCCTAGATAAAGTTTATGCCATTTAAAATGTCATGGGGGGGGGAGGATGGTGAGCAGGAGGAGGGGGAGGGAACAGGGATTTGTTTTAGTTTTTGTTTTTTTATTTTATTTTGTTTTATTTTATTTTTATTTGGAGGGGAACCTGGGAAAGGAGATATTGTAAATAAAGAAAACATCTAAAAAACATGTCAGTGACAACACCATTCACTTCTGTAAATCATACTATTTTTTAGGTATAATATTTTTATTGATCATTTGGGAATTTTCCATCATGCATGCTGCTCATACTTATTTCCTAGTCCTCCGAGGTTTATACCTGTACTCTTGTGAGCCTCCAAAAAGAAAGATGAGGAGGAACAGGAGGAGGGGGATGAGCAAGAGGAACATTAAAGAAAAGCAGAAGCAGAAGCAGAAGCAGAAGCGAAGAAGAAGGAGAAGGAGAAGGAGAAGGAGAAGGAGAAGGAGAAGGAGAAGGAGAAGGAGAAGGAGAAGGAGAAGAAGAAGAAGAAGAAGAAGAAGAAGAAGAAGAAGAAGAAGAAGAAGAAGAAG
>JADRCD010178782.1:0-29736 GCA_019843815.1 Montemys delectorum
ACACACACACACACACACACACACATATGCAGGCACACACAGGCACGCACCTATACAATCAAGTAACTTAACAAATATGATGGGCACATATACATATAAACAAGAATAAAATAAACTTTTAAAAAAAGAATGTGTGAATCTCAGTGCTCTATGGGACACAGCAGCACCATACCAGGCTCAATATGTGTCTGGAGATGCCTGCCATCCCATTCAATTCAATTTCCCTGTAAGAAGTAGAGTTCTTTCCCAGATCCTTAGATTCTTTGTATAGAAGTTACTAAATACAGAGTTGGAGGCTTCTCTGGATGTATTTATCTCATAGGAGATCAGATTTGATTTCTGGGTTAGAAATAAATAACTAAGGCACTAGACATACTACTTTCTGTGGTAAATTACTTTGATTGAATGAATGCAGAGCAACTGACGGTCTCAGAAATACCTCTGCATAAGATTTTTGAGGTGTCAGTTTACTTCAGGAGAGGGTGACCAGAAACAGCTATTTCTGCAATTAATCACTAGTAACGTGGGGAGTCAGGCATTTTCTCAGTGCTGGAGAAGAATGCATGCCGTCAGAATGAAGCATCCAAAGTTCTCTGTCTTCCATCATGCCTCTTTTAGGCCAAATTGACCATTTCATTATATATATTCTGAGTGTTCACTCTGTGTGTGTATGTGTGTGTGTGTGTGTGTATGTGTGTGTGTGTATACCTTTATGTACATGCGCGTGCATGTATGTGTTTATTAATAGAAAACAAAAATATTCAGTGTAGAAATTCAGAAAATGCACTAAATCATGAGAAAAAGTAGAGCCCAACACCTTTTGCAAATAGCACAATTGGCTGAGTTTCTTTGTCTTCTTAAGCCAGTCTTGGGGCTGGTATCCCTGCCTCTGAGCAACTGGGCCATAGATGATCTGTCACAAGCACAAATTTAATCATGTTATTACCTGGTCAGAAAGCCATTGGTGACCTCCCCATGACTGTAAGAAGGCTTGCTACAACTTTAAATTTTGGCTGTTTGTATTCGTGTCAAACACCAGGAGTCTTTGAAAAATATAGTCCAAACCTAGATTTTAATTTTGACAAAATTACCTTCAGAAAGTTAAATGATTTAAACCAGAATTTGCACTAATCAGACAATCTAACAACTAGATTAATTACAGGAAATGGAGAGAACAATTTATATTCGGACTGTTTTTGAAAGCAGGAGACTAGTCTATTACCCGTCAGTTTGGGTGGATTCAGGCAGTCCGAAGGAAAGGTTTACAAAAAGCGATGTAAGAAGAAAGTAGTTCGTACATCCACCTTTGGCTGTCACGTCACTTAAAGATGTATCCTGAGCAATCTCTACTTTGTAAAGCTCATAGGTGTTTGGCATATGAGTCTCCATCTTAGACAAATGATTGATCAGCCAGAGTTGTACCTAGCAGGGAAGAATCTGTCATTTCAACTTTCTTTATATAAGCTGAGGGCATAAAGTGAATAGCATGGAGATAGGTGTTTGACAAATAGGAGGCTGTGTTCTGGTAGGGGAAGGAGTAGGCTGTATTGGATACTTGGTGGATTATAGGCTTTAGTGGCTTCTAAAAACCACATTTATGATGTGATGCTTTGTGACTCTGCCTGTCTGACACCATTCTATTTCCTTAGAAAATTATAACACATAAAGAAAATGATGTTCTAATATCTGGGAGGGTAAATGGGAAGGTTTCACAGAGCAGGGGACAGCATCATGACAGTCTTTTCCTCAGACTGTCCCTGCTGTGTGACTTGCATCCAGACAGGGACACTGAGGCAGCTAAGAGAACATGGGGATGGACAGGAGATAACCCAAGGGCTCCTGGTCCTCCCCCTTCCGAATGAAGTCTTTTTTTTTTTTTTTAATTTTTATTTTTTTCTTTCTGCTTTGTCTTTTTATTTTTTTAATTGAATATTTTCTTTAACATTTCAAATAATTTCCCCTTTCTAGGCCTCCCCTTTGGAAACCCCCTATCCCATCCTCCTTCCCCCTGCTTCTATGAGGGTGCTTACTCACCCACCCTCTCCAGCCTCTCCGCCCTGGCATTCCCCTACACTGGAACATTGAACATTCTCAGGCCTCTGGTCTCACTGATGTCCAACAAGGCCATCCTCTGCCACATATGTGGTCAGAGCCATTGGTCCCTCCATATATACTCTTTGGTTGGTGGTTCAGTCCCCGGGATCTCCAGGAGGTCTGGCCTGTTGACACTGTTGATCCCCCATGGGGCTGCAAACCCACTTAGTTCCTTCAGTCCTTTCTCTGACTCCTCTATCTCGGACCTTTGAGCTCAGTCCAATGGTTGGCTGCTAGCCTATCAGGAGACAACCATATCAGGCTCCCATCAGCAAGCACTTCCCAGCATCTACAACAGCATCCTGCTTTGGCAACTGTGTTTGGGATGAATCCCCAGGTGGGGCAGTCTCTGCTCCACACTTTGTCTCCATATTTCCTCTTATGAGTATTTTGTTCCCCCTTCTAAGAAGCACTGAAGAAGCATCCATTCTTTTGTCTTCTTTCTTCTTGAGTTTCATGTAGTCTGTGAATTGTATCGTGGGTATTCCAAGCTTTGGTGCTAATATCCACTTATCAGTGAGTGCATACTATGTATGTTCTTAGTTCCATCTATTTGTCTGTGAATTTCATGAAGTCATTGCTTTTAATAGCTGAGTAGTACTCCATTGTGTAAATGTACCACATTTTCTGTATCCATTCTCTGTTGAGGGTCATCTGGGTTATTTCCATCTTCTTGCTATTATAAATATGACTGCTATGAACATAATGGAGCATGTGTCCTAATTACATGTTGGAGCATCTTCTGGATATATGCCTAGGAGTGGTATAGCTGGGTCTTCCAGTAGTACTATGTCCAATTTTCTGAGGAACTTCCAGACTGATTTCCAGAGTGATTGCAATACCACCATCAATGGAGGACTGTTCCTCTTTCTCCACATCCTCTCCAGCATCTTCTGTCACCAGAGTTTTTGATCTTAGCCATTCTGATTGGTGTGAGGTGGAATTTCAGGGTCATTTTGACTTGCATTTCCCTGATGACTAAGGATGTTGAACATTTCTTTAGGTGTTTCTCAGCCATTTGAGTTTCCTCACTTGAGAATAAACTATTCTCAACAATAAAAGTACTTCTGGGGGAATCACCATCCCTGACCTCAAGTTATACTACAGAGAAATAGTGATTTAAAAAACTGCATGGTATTTGTAGATCAATGCTATAGAATTGAAGACACAGAAACGAACCAACACATTTATGGTCACTTGATCTTTAACAAAAGAGCTAAAACCATCCAGTGGATAAAAGACAGCATTTTTAACAAATGGTGCTGGTTCGACTGGTGGTCAACATGTAGAAGAATGCAAATTGATCCATTCTTATCTCCCTGTACAAAGCTCAAGTCCAAGTGGATCAAGGACCTCCACATAAAACCAGATATACTGAATCTAGTAGAAGAGAAAGTGGGGAAGACCCTCAAACACATGGGTATAGGGGAAATTTTCCTGAACTGTCAATTGGCCAAAACAGCAACCAACAGATTAGGAAAAGATCTTACCAATTCTACATCTACTAGATGGCTAATATCCAATATATACAAAGAACTCAAGAGAACCAAATAACCCTATCAAAAAAGAGGGAACAGAGCTAAACAGAGCCAGCCCATTTTTAAGTTCTCTGAGAATTTATACTGTGGCTCAGAAAACAAAAAATCAGAATAAATAAAACTCGAATGCCTCTATTTCTACTTTAACTTATCATATTTGCAGTGATAACAAACTAATACACCCAGAATCGAAACAGCTATATGATCTAATTTATCAGTTTCCAACCTCTTCCCTAGTTCCATCATCAGATCTGAAGGCACTATTCCAATGTATCTTTCCACTTCATCCTCCACTGATCCCAGGTCCTGGACGTCTTGAACTATTCCTAGAACTATGAGAGCTATGGAGCAATGCTGTGCATGTGAGTTGAGACACTGACAGTAAGGTGTGAGTTGTAGACCATTTCTCTCCTTATATGGCTTTACAGATCAATCTTACTGCAAACCAGTGACACATCCAAGAGTTCTGGAGAAATGAATGTAGTCCTCACCTACTCATTTAATCTTGGAAGACCCACTCCAGGAGGTCCAGTTCAGTGGTTCCCAGACTTCCTAATGCTGAGCTCCTTTAATATAGTTGTCCTCATGTTTTGGTGACCCCCCCAACCCTAAAATAATTTTTGATGCTACTTCATAACTATAATTTTGCTACTGTTATGAATCATAAAGATATCTATTTTCCAATGGTCTTAGAGGACCACTGTAAAAGAATCCTTTGACCCCCCGCCCCCAAAGGGGTTAAGAACTGCTGGTTCATTCTAAAGAGCGGGCAACAAGAACATGGTTAGCTCTACACTCTGATGAGTGGTGAAGATAACTCACCAGACACTTCCAAAGAAATTTAAGAAATGACGATATATTTGATATGTAGTGACAATATATTTGATAAAACACACAAAGACCTAAGTTTTGAAGCTTACTTAAATCTTCAATTACAATCAATGCTAGGGATTTTACAGACATTTTTCTAAGAAATCTACTCAGTTTGCTCTCATGACCAAAGGGTCAAGAAATGCTAACTCTTGTGGCTACAATGATCCACAAGGCAGAGCTCCTCATTTGTCTTCGTCTGGCTCCAGCTGCATCCACACCTGTAGGAATCTGTCAACACAGCCCAGAAAAGGCAAAATGAATTAGAAACCCTCTGGTGAATGCCAGCCAAAATAATGAAGAGAATGGAGAGGAATCCACATGAGGTCAGACTTTGAAATGAGACAAAACATTCCCCAGATAGGGAGAAAGGGATTAAGCTGTATTATGACTTGAGTTAACTAAACCACAAGAGAATTAAACCTGAGTCTTAGGATCTCTATCCGTCCATCAGTCATCCATCATTTCCAGAGGACGTTTGCTTTATAATGGGAAAGAAGTGGCTTAAGTATGCAGGAGGAGTGTGGTGCTTTGTGTTCTGATTAGAGATTTTTCTGAATTCAGAAAAATAGCATATTCTAAGAATGTAACGATGGACTGGAGATGCTTTCGTGGTTGGTTGGGCTCTAAAGCTACTTTGGGTGCTTACAGAAACATAGGCATGACAGTCTGAAGTTTTCAAGATATGAGAAATTGCAAGCTATTAATAATGAATTTAGATACATATTAGAGACAGAATTGCTATATGCTCTGCTGATTTGACACGGTAAAACCCTGGGCAAGATTTCCTGAAAGCCCCTCAGGTTTCCCTGCTGAGAAAACAATATAGTATTTAATTTTTAGACAGGCAACTATTATATACAGAAAAAGATCTAAGGATTCTGAAAGCACTGAATATGGTTGCTTTATAAGCAAAAAGAAAAAAGTGTAGAACATTATGCCTTAACTATTTCATAGAAAGAGTTTTCTTATTGCATCTTGTTTTGTCCTGTCTGACATTGTTTCTTAGAGACCTGATCTTTTATAAAGAGGAAATGGAGGAATAAATCTGAGAGAAAGGGGAGGGGGAGGGAGATAGGAGAAGTGGAAGTAGAAGAACTGTGTGGTTGGGATGTTAAATAAATAAAAACAAATAAATGTTTATGTGCATGTTCATTATAACTAATTTTTTTGTTAACCAATTATTTTTTGTCCTAAGAAACTTTTAAGGATAGAGTTGTCATATTAAAAATTAAAAACTGCAGGCATAACTAGTTTTGAGATAGGGTGTGTGTGGGTGCATATTTTATGATTTTGAGATGACTACTAGGCTTGTACATAAAAATGTGTGAGCTGCTTAATAAGCATACATAACTTTTTAAAAAAGATGAAGTAGGTACTTTTAAAAGTGTGTGGTCCTGGAATAAATAAACTGATCAAGGCTTCTTAAACATTAGTGATTATGTTGAAATGAATTTCAACACATCTTTAAAATTGTCTGTTCACTTTTCATTTTTCCTGATAGTCACAACATTGGCAGAAGCTAGATCAAGAAGACAGAAACCAAAGCCTTTGTTGAGTTCAGGCACTCATTAAGTTCTTAGCAAACTGTTTCTTTAACATATGAAGAGGAATTGAATCAATTCTTATTACTCAGAGGACTCCACCCCTTAAAACCTTCCGTATTCTCTCGTCTTATTTCTCCATAACATAATATTAACAGCATTCCTTTGAGCCTCTTTAGTGGATTTTTGAGATGGCAATGTGGTCTGGGTGACACCAAGCTGCCGTGGGCAGGCAGCTGGGCATTCTTCCTGTGGGTCATTTGTCACCAAAACTTATATTTCTACCACGTCTTAAGTAACAGAACAATTACTGCACAAATTAATTGTATTTCTTCCTGTTTCTCTGACTTCTGCTTGGCAAAAAGCTTCTGCTAGTCAGAGTCTCAAAATAGAAAGGGCAAGGAGGGCCAGAGCAGATGGTCAGAAGGGATGCATGGCATACAACAGGGGCTATGTGGCCTTCTCAGACATTTGTAGCAAATGCAATTAAATAATGAGATAAATTATTTCCTTCCTCCACCAGGAATTAAGGGGAACAGAAGTAGAAGACTCTGATTTTTGTTATTATTGTTTGGGGTTTGTTGTTGTTGTCATTGTTGTTGTTGTGTGTTTTTCTTTATTAACAGAGATTCATGGGAACATCTGATAAAAGCAAACCATACCAATAATCAATCATGTGACTAGGAGCTGTCTCTTGTATTAAACAACGACGGCATACAACATGGTTTCAAAGAGACTGGACTGAGACACAAATTTACACAACTGAATTCACAGCAATTTTAGGAAAAAACAACTTTAAAAAAGTTAAGCATAGAGCACTGTGAGATATGAGAAAAATTAGGTTCTTTATTCCATGCACTCATTTTATGGTTAACGTAAGAACAATGTACTTTGGACATGGTGGCCAACAGAGATGGAAGCAAGGCATCAGCATGTATTGAAGAAGTATACATTTTTGTTGAAGCACATTCTATCCTTTTCCCTATGACATCAAGTTTATGGTCTTAGGAGTGAGCAAGTTAGGCCCCTGATGTCTGGCTCTTAGTATACACACAGAACATTGCTTCCAAGTTTTCTTCACTTTGCACTTATAAATTCTCTTTTTCCCAATCTACCACTTACATCTGCAGCCAAAACATTTCATTCCAAAAAGAGAAATTAAGGCCAAGTAAGACAAAGAATTTGCTGATTCATATATATCACTCCAAGAATACTCCTAAGCCTCCACGCGCAACTTAATTACTTCCCCACTATAAAAACATTTCCCATCTGCATCTATTTTGATCATTCCAAACCCTAGATAAACACTCTATAAAGCTTGCTAAATACGCGCGTGGCATATGCTTTAGGCTCTAAGCAGGGCAACATTCTGTCAGGCAGTATTTTCTTTCCCTAGCCTTCATTTTATGCTGATACATTCTTCCATACGGAGTTCAATTCTCTTAGATTTTTTTTTCAGACTACTATGACCAAATCCTATGCTCTAAAATTTAAGCTGAAGGCAGCATGCTTTGAAAACAGTGCTCTCTGTGTCCATCTCTGTCTCTCTGTCTTTCTCTTTCTCTCTCTCTTTCACTAAGGTTTGTTTCTTTTATTTGTTTTCAGTTCTTGAAAGCTTTAGAGTTCTTAGAAAACTGAGTTCCCAATTTAACCATTTTATAGGTAATTTTAAGAATTAGCTAACTCATGACGAACAATTGTGAATTCTAAATAACCCAAACACTTTTTAATTTACAGAGATCTATAATACTAAATAAGACATATTTTAAACAACCTTTAAAATCAGTCATTATTTATCTCAAAAGCAAAGTTATTCCTTTTGTGCTTTCTTCCCTTCTGTATTTATTTACTTAATTTTTGCAATGTTGGGTTCAAATCTAGAGCCCCAAGTCTGTTATATAAGTCTCCTGTCACTGAGCTATACCTACCTCAAGATCATATTTTTATGAGCACACAGGCAGAGATTTTCCACATTGAAAAGAATAATCCAGTTCTAGGACTAAGATCTTTAAGCTTTGTACTTGTCTCTTTCTTTTCTAACTCAGTGACACTATTTGTAACCAAGGGAGCTTGTTACTGTAGCTTTCTGCTCACTTAAAATGTATTTGATGCTAGTATGTCAAAAGATTCTGAATAGAATTGGGTATAAAATATTTGACATGAAATGTTAATAATAAAGAGCTTGCGATTTTCCAGCATGCTCCCTCCCATATACTGCTTACAAAAATTATCCAAGTACTTATATAAATCTTACTAAATAAATCATAGGTTCATTAGTCATAGGTGCAGCAAAATTATGAGGAAGTGCCCCAGGAACAGGCTATAGAGATCTCTCTCCTCCCCATACATTCTAGAGTATTATAGGCAAAATTTGATGATCTGTCCACCTCATAAGGCCTTAGTATACAGAATTATTCAACCCCATTTTAACAACTAATCTTAAAGACAAAAGGCCGGGTATCAATAATTCCATATCATTACATATGCCCTTAAATTACTAAAGGAAAAGTGTACATACAATCATTTAATATGTAGAAGAATCAATTATAGGAAGATCCTACTACACAAGAATTACTTGACTGGTGAATAGATGGTCTATAATGTACATTGACTCTTCAAAATAAAGTATGGGGGCCTTAGCTTTTGAGATAAATAATGACTGATTTTAAAAGTTGTTTAAAATATGTCTTATTTAGTATTATAGATCTTTGTAAATTAAAAAGTGTTTGGGTTATTTAGAATTCACAATTGTTCGTCATGAGTTAGCTAATTCTTAAAATTACCTATAAAATGGTTAAATTGGGAACTCAGTTTTCTAAGAACTCTAAAGCTTTCAAGAACTGAAAACAAATAAAAGAAACAAACCTTAGTGAAAGAGAGAGAGAAAGAGATCTGCATTTAATGAGATCTGCATTGTTCTGAGAAATATCACTACATCCATCTTATGCAGAAAAAAAAGATACAGGACACCAGTATGCACGTCATAATAGGCAGTGTCTTAATAATGTAGAGCAAGTCATAGCATAAGCATGGTAAGGATGTGTGCCTTTCATTGTTATGGTATTCATAAACACTTTGACTTATCCATTTAAAGCTGAATCCTGGATTTTGAAATGAAAGCATTGACAATACAGGCTTTGAGCAGATCTGTTGGGCATCTGCCCCAATCACAAATAAGTAAATGCTATTAAATTCCTATATGAAGGGCATGGCAATTTTTATTTATCTCTTCTATTAACTCCTCCAAACAATAACTGGAATGTTAAGTTGATTTTGAGATTTTTAATTTGTTAATACTCAATTCAGTCACATTTCATTAGAAAGAAAAATATGGAGTTTAATAAAAAAAAAACAGATTCAATGATTGTTCAGTACCAAGTACAATTCCAGAAATAAACACTTCATAAGAAAGTATTAAAATGAATAAAAATAAGGGTTTTAAAATAATATCCATGGAAAAATTGTGTTGCTAGAAATTCTTATATTATTCTTTAAAGTTGACTTCAATCTTGCTCTTTTAAAATGAATTTGTGATTAATAATGCTCTTGCCAGATACGTATTCTATCTATCCATCCATCCATCCATCCATCCATCCATCCATCCATCCATCCATCTTCCTTGAAAACATCAGTGTTTCAATCTGTATCATATCAGGTTTAAAGTAAAACAACTTGGTGATTTTTCCAAAACTGCAATTTTTCTTAACAAAGTTTTGATTTTTATTACTTGTACCTGGAATTCTGAGGTTCTGAAACATCTGATTCTGGGCACGTTTTCTTTACCTGTAGGAAGAGAACACTAGTTATTCTCTTGTGAGAACACAATTTCCTCACTCAGGGTCACATGCTCTTTAAATACAGAGTGGTTCTGGCTCTGCTCACAAACATCTCAGTACACTGTTCTCCATATTCGACAGCAACAGCACACAACACTAGATACTATGTTTCATTATTGTCACAGGAACAGCTGCAAAATGTACTTCCCCAGGTTCCCTTACTCTGTAAAATATGTGGTTTGTTAAAGCAGCCATGGACCAGAAAAACAGAGAAACCAAAGAATCAAATTCCCCAGTCAGAAACTAGGAAGTCTCACTCTTCTCTGTCCACTGAGAATGTTTTGCCAGTGGAGTGGATTCTGTCTCCTAGCAAAGCACATTAACAAGAACAACAACAACAACTACTACAACGAAAGCAACAATAATAATAGCGCTAGTGAAATCATTGCTATGTTAAATTTCTATCATCTCAATCCTGACTGAGCATTGAATACATTCTCTGTATGCCAATTAAGTTTGAACATGGTAGACTGTTCACACAGGTTTGCAGTACCATGCACAAACTCCAGATTAACACTGAGGTTTTTTTTTAACCCATTATGTCGGTGAGGAATGAAAAGCAGCATTGCCTTCTGGGAGCTGCCAGTAAGACAGGTAAGACAGGTAAGACAAAACACAAATCCATTGTCTCTCCCATTTAGTATAAAGAAGAGAGAACTGTCTAATTTGTATATCTTTGTGTGGGAATGGCTTCTGAGACCTTTGGATTCTCATGGAATCCAAAAGGGCTTGGAGCTTGCTATACAGCTGAAGGTGACCTTGAATTTTTTATCCCGTCTCTTTCAGCTAATGCTGGGATTACAGGCATATGGTACCTTACCCATCTCACACTGTGATCCTATAGGAGCACTGTATGTGCAACAGACTCTTCAGAAACTTTTCATTTATATTAGGAACATACAACACATATTCACATGGAATATTATAAATATATGTGCATTAAAGAAGAATTTCTGTGCAACATACAGAATCATGGAGTTTGAATCTCAAGTATGTAGCCTGGAGGTGCAGCAAGCATAGCCCACCTGCGAAGATGGCATTTGTCAGCCTTTATCCCAGTAGTGAGAAAGTCCAGTGAGGGATGAGAAAAGTTGGAGTTAGAGCAATCAGAACATATGTACATGTATGAGATAATCAAAGAGCACACTTGGTTGGTAAAGTTACTTTTCTAAAACACAAATGAGTATTTAATTTAGTTTCTTTAAAACTAAATCAGTATTTAAACTTATTATAAAGTCTTTGACAGCTTTATAAATAGAAAATAAGAACTAAACAGAAAGATATCACGATACAGATTTCCTGTCCTATTGTTATTTTCCCTCTACCAGCACTTACAAAGAACTACCAGATGAGCATGCAGAAATGACCCCAAAATGTGTGCCGTGTCCCTCAAGAGGGTAACTATGGGGTTGACTGAAGAAGCCTTAGAACCCATCAGTGGAGACTCACACTCTCTTAACTAGTGTACAAGCAGTTTTAGGCTTATAATTTATTCTAATAAGAAGGAATCTGTTACACTTTAGCCATTATTAAAGTTATATTTCCACTTCAATTGTTATTAATATTATATCCAGTCAGCTCATGGTCAGATGAGGGGAAAAATAGTCTTTAGGATGTGTAAGAACTGTATAAGAATTGAGCAAACACGTGGTGAGTATGTAGGGAACAAATTAACTCTGCCATAAGAACATGAGAAAAGAAGCAAATGAACTGACCTTTGAATTACGTAAGCATTTGAAGCTGTAAAGAAAAACTACTCTGTAAACCCCAAAGAAGGTATTCTACCAACTAGGAGATTGCCAGACAAACCATATGATGGTGCCCCTATACCAAGTAAAGAAGTTAGAAATTTACCTTTGGGCAGTCAAGACTGTTGAAAAGCTCTAATACACACTTGGAATGGGTACAATCTAGCAGGTATGTGGAAAGGGACACAGTGGATGCTGAAGGGCAGAAAGGAGTCATCCACAATAGCAGAGAAAGTGCTTGTTCATTAAGTGAGTCTGCGGCTTAGCAGTGAACATAGCTAAGATCCAAGCTGAAATAGGAGCCAAGGGGGAAATGAAAGGCGTTTTGTACAGACATTTCTGAGCAAAACTGAATATTGCAGTTGACAGAGGTATTAATGTGATTTGAAAATTGTGCCTGTCCTTGAAAACCTGCAGCTATATAAAGTCCAAGCCCTTTCTGCTTCATGGTGATGTCTAATTTCTACTTGTTTATTTCTTCACTTACTCTCAGCTGCAGAATAGTTGCAGAGCAGCCTGTAACTGGGGGTATTCCGGGCAACTGTTCTACCATTAAGCTGTATCCAGCCTCTATCTGATTCCTTAATCAATAGTGAAAAAATTAAACTTCAGAAAACTTGGATATTTACTAAGTTTATTATGGTCCTCAATGCCAGGATTCACCAGCCTTGGACTCACTCTTCTATTTGAACAGCATGTTCTTGCTCGCTCATGCATGTTCTGGAAGAGAGCATGTTCTTACAGAAGGAACCACCTCTGTCCCCAATAAAATTCCAGCTGACTTGGAACAAGCAGGACTGGAAATGAGGCTGAAACTCATGATGATCATAATTTAAGTGCATAGCCTGGTTTTCATAGAATATCCAATAGTTGAAAGGCAGCATGGACATATGTAGTAAGAGTCTTGCTCCAAAGCCCAACTAACTAGGTAACCAATAAGAGAGAGAGAGAGAGAGAGAGAGAGAGAGAGAGAGAGAGAGAGAGAGAGAGAGAGAGAGAGAGATAGGTAGATCAATAAATAGGTGGCTAGGTATACAGAAATATAAAAGATAATCGGTAGGTAGAAGATTAGATGGATAGATAGGTAGATGACAGATACATACATACATACATGCATACATACATACATACATACATACATAGGTACATAGATACATGGAAAGAAGGAAAGAAAGAAACATAGGCACATAGATAGATAGATAGATAGATAGATAGATAGATAGATAGATAGACAGATAGATAGACAGATAGATAGATAGATAGATGGATAGAAAAGGAAAGAGAAAAAGAATAAAGGAGCTGAGTTGCACATTGGTTAGACAACTTGCCCAAATCTCAGAACTAACATCAACTTGCCAGTAAACAAAAGTTAAGGGTATACACCAAGCCTGTCCTCTTCTATGTTGCATTTGCAAGTTTTTATTTTTTAAATTGTCCTTCCTTCCTCTCTCCCTCCTCCCTCCCTTCTTTTTTCTTTCTTTCAGAGGTATTGTTGAAATACAAAAAGGTGTACATATTTAATGTACACAGTTTTATGACTCTGAGACAAGAACCTAACTGTGATGTCGTCATCATAATGTGGTATGAAGATATCAATCACCTCCAGAAATCTCGCCTTACGTGTGTGCTTAGGCTAAGAACACAGCAAAAGGCCTACTTTCTCTGGAAGTGTTTAAATGTGTAGCAGACTGCTGTTAGCTGTAGGCACTGTGTTGAGCAGCATGCTTGAGGATTTATCCATCTTATCCAACTGAAACTTTGCTCCGTGGACTCACAAACTGTGCATTAGAATTAAAGTTCCCTGGACCACTTTCCAAAGAAGAGCACACTTGTTACTTCTTATGGTTATATCAATATTGTTACATCTCTAAGCACATCTTCTAAATTAGGCTACTGAAATAACCACATTTTTAAAAATCAAAGACAAATAACATCTAAATTCAAGGTAAGGAAAAAAAAAAGAGTCTCAGAAGGTTATCTGGTATCTTCTAGCATCTACTATGCTGGCACCACTACCCCAGCAGTCCCAGTCAAGGTCTTCTGTGAAAGAAAGTTACTCTCTGTCAGTATGTTCTCATAGCAAGACATTAGTGAAAGCCAGAGAAACACCAATGGCTCCCGATGCACAGCATTCCAGCAGCTCAGCAGAGTGGCCAGCAAAGATACACAGCCACGGATGCTGGCTACTTAGAATTCACATCATGGATGGAGTGAACTAGTCCATTCTCTGCATAAATACACAATGGACTTCAAAAATCTAAGTCTTGACAAGAGAAAGTAAAATATCACTGTATTGTTTGTATTGGGAAATGAGATGAGATCTCGAATATATTAGGCCTGATAAAACATTTCCCTTCATTTCTTCTTTTATCACGTAGCCACGAGGAAATTTAAAATATGGTTGCATCAGTTTTGAACCGAGTAGTGTTGGCCTAGAGCAGCAAGAGCCTGAGTTTGGGGATCATGTGACCTACGAGAAGCGGTGGTTGAGGAACATGTTAGTGATAAACAAGGAAAGCAATGCCAGAAGAGACAAGAGCGCAGAAGAAAACAAAGAAAATAACTGGGGTGAGAAAGCAGGCCAGTATTATTTAGTCAGACAACCACCATTTATAAACTCATCTTCCTATTTAAAATACAATTTATTGTTCAAAACTGTTAGACTGCATTTACCTGAGTAACATAAGAATAATATGAAGTAAGTTGTAGATAATGTGAGATTTGGTATTACAAGTAGTGAGTATTTTTTGGTTTTGTTTTTTGTTTATTAAATTAATTTATTTTTACATTCCATATTCCATTCCCTGCCCACCTCCCCCGATCCACCCTCCAACTGCTCCATATCCTACACCTCCTCCCTACCTCCCTCTCCATGGGGATGCCCCCATCACCCACCCCGCCTGACCTCTAAACTCCCTGGGGCCTCCAGTCTCTTGAGGGTTAGGTGCATCATCTCTGAATGAACACAAGCTAGAAAATATAATTTTTAGAATGTTTTCTATTATGATAAGCATTGTAAAGTCTAAATATCAAACTACATATTTTATACACATTTTTTTAACCACTTGGTGCTTTGAGAAGCTCACAATTGAGAAAAAGTAGAGGTAACTCCTAAGAAAGTGCATAAATAAGAATTACTTTTTTTGATATTACTAATCATCTTTTCAAAAAGCTGGAATCAATTACTACTTTATCTTGCTGTTTCAGGTTCCTGAAACATTAACAATAACGTATAACTTAAGGGAAATTATATTTTAGAGAGGCCATTTTTCAAATTTTAATGTTTTAAGTCAACCTTACATCTCGTAACTTCTGCAGAGAAAATTAAAGATCAATTCTGAAACTGTAAATCTCAGACAAAAACAACAATCCTGAAGTTTCTGAGTACCATGCACAAGTTACTATTTACATCCCTATGGATGGGGGTGGAAGAGAATTTGTTCCAAATCTATGAAAATGTAAACTTTTCTATTCAAAACTCTTTGTAAATAAAGGGAATAAAATAGAGGTTACTGTCCACAATATTTTAAACTTGCTAGCTTTACTTCAGCTTCAAATGTGAATGTTCTAAGTGTGAATCTGACTGAACAAATGAAACATAAAGGACATTGTAAATCAAGATGTCATGTATATGTGTGTACTTTGTAAAGTCTGTTTCAGGATGGGTGGAATAAAATTAAAGAGTAGCCTAATACAGCAGAACAGCAAGGACCCTAATTTTTTTTGTGTTCTGAAATAGTAAAATTATACCTCTTGAAATAGCGACAATTATGTGACTTCTTCTTAATTCATAACACAAAGTTGCATCTGCTTCAGTCAAAGAGAAATGGACACAATCTCCTTTATGTACTACACATATATTTAAGACACGAATATTGCATTCAGAAAATGAAGCATAAAGATTAAAAACAGTAGTGCTACATGTACAAATGTGTGCATGCGGTATACTGCATATACAGGTGTGTCCACATGCATTTGAACACAGATAGATGCATGAAGGTACACTACACTACACACACACACACACACACACACACACACACACACACACGCATGGAAAGAAGACAAAACAAATAACAAAGTGGAATGTTTTCCTCCCCTGCAGTATTTGTTTCTGTTGCTCAGGGTAGGAGCCTTGGCTTGGGGAGGGAGGTTAAACAAAATCACACACTGGGGAGAAATTATGTTTAAGTGGAAAAAAACCCTAGGTCTATAATTCTCGATCAACCACCATAATAACATTCCAATTGCTTGATAGCTTGTCACAAGGCTGTGTGCTTGAAAAATAACTTATTACAATAGCACAGGAAAATAAAGTATAATTATTTATGTACTGTTCATAAGCATGGAACCAGATGTCAAACCGAATCAACCTTTAAAATTCTACCACATCTATTTTCCCCTCGGTTATGCCATAGTCCTTTGTCATCTGCCAGAAATGCCACATGCTCTATGAATTATTTAGAAATATTTCAACCCCTCCCAATGGTATGTTGTTTCATTATCACCCAACAGGGCAAAGGTAACTCAGAACTTAAAATACCACAAGAGGAATTGAGACATGTGGTAACATATTGTATTATAGCTTAGTGGGGAAGTCCCCATCCTGCACCCCTCCCCTAGTGTGGAAACAAGACTAGGTCCTCCATTTTTAAGAGTTTACATAAAATACTGCAGATAAGTGTTTTTGGGTGGACTTGTCTTCTCCTTAAAAATGTGATGTATTATTTTGAAATATACAGTTAATATGTTTGGAGTTATTTGAAATTTATAGTAAGAAAAGTGTATGTATTTGCAGTATTGCTGTAGACAAGCATCTACATAACACTGCTAAATTGATTGTTTTATATCAAACAACTTTTATAATACTCTTTTTATTATAACATTTTATACACTTTAAGGAATATGACAAAAAAAGATATTGTAGGTATTGAAGATGGTGTCTCTGGGAGGAGTTGGGGTACAAAAGGGAAACAAGAATATGATTTAATTCTATTTATTTAAAATATGTTTTTAAATGTTAACAAATTCAGACAAATTGAAATCATGTAGCTTTTCTCATCATAATGCAATAAAAGTTAAACAAAAACAAAAACAAAAAACATTGCACAATTGAAATTGCTACCTTAAAGCCTTATCCTTAAAAAGAGATATTCTCTGAACACCTGGCATAAATTTTCCAAAATAAAAAATTATAAGTAAAAAAAAAATGTGCACAATAAGTATCAAAGCCATGTCTCTTCCTGCTTTCTCCCCCTCTGTTTTTGCCTTTAATTGACATTTACTCACTATTTTTTAAAGTCCCATGTATCACGAGAAAGGCACAATTTATTATAAGAAAAAATCTGAATGGGATACTCTGCCTGAATTGCAAAGTGCTGTGTAATGAACACTACACAGATTTGGTGGGATCTGCTGCAAACAGAGAACTATGGCTCATTGTGCTGAGCAATCACCAGGAAGCAAGGAAGAAGAAAGACCCCTTCTTGTACATATCGGGCATCTGCATTGCTAGGCTTCCCTCTGTGGAAGAGAAAATATGATTTCTCAGGACTAATGCTTTAAAATAATCTCAATAATTTATTCCCAACCCCCAAGTAGAGAAAACTCGGTAATGTTTTGGCAACTTCTTCTACCCCATGACGCCCTTTTCAAGATATTGAAATGTTATGGCCACGAGGTTAAGAAAAACTCTCCCATTTATCACGACCTGCCAAGCACAACAGGGGCCAAGCAACTCACCCCTCTATCGCTTAACAAAGTCAGCTCATCTTAATCACGAAGCCTCAGAAGAGTTTGGCCACGGGCTCGGATCACACATCACATTTTAAAGTGTAAATATCAGTTATGGTGTAAAATGCTCTAGTTCAACTAACATCATTTGCCTATTATGTGTAACTGATAACTGGCCCTCCCAAAATGAACAACTCGCTGGAGAGCTAGTTCCTGCTGGGGAATAAGGATAGTTCCTGCTGGGGAATAAGGATAACATTGTTGAATCAATATGTAAATGTTTCTCTCTCTCTCTCTCTCTCTCTCTCTCTCTCTCTCTCTCTCTCTCTCTCTCTCCCTCTTTTTCTCTCTCTTCCACCTCCTCCACCTCCTCCACCTCCACCACCTCTCTCTTATGTGAATTTTTAAAAACCACATTTTCAAATTTTATATTTAAAAGCCCTCTTAATGCAGCAAATATAAAGATCATTACTCTGATACTAACTAGGAAGTCCCTTAATATTTAAAACAAGTTTGTATGATGCAAACAAAAATGTAAAGGAAATATTAAATTGTAATTTGATAAATTTATTTGTATTCATGCAAGTATTACTGTACAACACATTGACTCAAAAATGTATACATAAAGACTCTTGTATTTTCAAATTTTGTGCTCTTAATCTATTAAAATGGCTATTTAAAAAAATTCTAAAAAGGTAGAATTATTCCTTATATTTAAATTTATACCACACAAAAAGCATATACTTACAGTGTGGTACACTTTAACCTATTTTTTGCAATATTGTACAATGTTCTAAATTATTTTAGAATTTATTCTAGGCTAATTTTTCATTAAATGTTTCTTCCATGTCAATTGTTGTTTTAAAATAAACCCTTTTCTCACTAAGTACTACTAATCAAAAATGAAAGTTTTCATTTGACAGAACTAATGAAACACAGATGATAGTATAATATACACTCTACAAACTACAGATAATGTGTTTTCTGTTTGAATTGTTTTTCTATCATGCTAAAGTAACAATTTGTTTGTTTGTTTGTTTGTTTGTTTGTTTTTGAGACAAGAGTTTCTTTGTGTAGCCCTGGCTGTCCTGGAACTCACTCTGTAGACCAGGCTGGCCTCGAACTCAGAAATCTGCCTGCCTCCCAAGTGCTGGGATTAAAAGTGTGTGCCACCACTGCCCCGGCAAAGTAACAATTTTGATGACCTGATAGCAAAGTGCTTAAAAGGAAACAGTTCCATGAAACACATATATCACACATAATAAGGCACCAGAAGAGAGAGCACCGTTAGCCATATAAGTTTCAGTACTATTTACGTAGCTTACTACAAAAACCTTTACAAGTGGAAGCTACTTTGATTAATGGAGTGGTACTCAGTTACTGTCAAAATTTTTCTTACTCTAAATATTTGTCAACTCTAAATATGTGGGTATAGACTTCCTTCTGACTGGACAACACATCCACACAGCAGAACGACTGATCTGGTCTAACTTTTGTGAAGGTCTCATTTTAGAGAAACCTAATAAATAATTGAGATACACTTAGAATTGTCTCCTTTTTGACTTCAGTTAAAACAGTGTTCTGAGATCTGGGTCAAAGTGAGATTTATCTGCTTCTCTCTGTGTACACTCCTGAACTCCTCTGGCTTTTGTATTTCATCAACAGTTATTCTCCCTTTAAACTTGCCTTGCGGTGTTTCCCTAAAGTAAATGGCTGCCCCTGAACTCACACAAACAGGATCCTTTCCTTTCTGTGTGGTGGCGCTTTGCTCCAGCGTCATGCTGTTTAATTTTTAAAGATACCTAGAACACTTACAAAGAACTGGGGGGCGGGGGAGAGAAAAATCAAAATAGAGACAAAAGGAGGGTTAGTCTCATTCTCCCTTGCCCTTTGAGAACTTATAACCAAAGAAGTTATAACACAAAGTACTGTGTACACCTATTAGTATTTGCTTTTTGGAGTGATTTTGATAAGCATGTGTCAGTAGTTTAGTAAATGTTGATTACAAGATGAAAATCAAAATAATGGCAGTCTTTTGGAAAATGGTAACTTCAGTTCAGAGAGAAGCATGAGACAGTGGATGCGATGGTCAGTGTGAATGGCTCAGTGGGAAACCTCACTAGCTGAAGTAATTTATTCTCCCTTTTGCCTCAAGGTCCCTAAACACTCTAACTTTGGCAGTAAATCAGTTTTCACAGATACTTAGAACCAGGGAACATTTTCTCCTCTTGAACTTTTATGGTGTGTGTCTGTATATGGGTATGTGTCAGTGTGGTGTGTGTGTGTGTGTGTGTGTGTGTGTGTGTGTGTACAGAAGGAATAAACGAGTACACCAACAGCCCACCTTCCTTAGTTGCCATTAAACAAACCTTTGCTGCTCTCATTGTGCTAACTCATCAGCTCTCATTCCTTTTATACAGCATACAGCAGTTTATGTTCTTTTCATCTTGTGGCCTACAAACCTAAGGTTGTGTTCAAGTGACTTAAGCAAAGCATTTCAAAAGTTTCTACATCAAGTTTTTAAATCAAAGTACACACTATCTGGTTTTATTTCCAAATGAGGGGGGGAAACCAATAAAATCTTTTAAGATCTTAGAAGTTAAACTTGTTCTTATAATGTGGTTCCAGAAAAATGCAGAAAATAAAACATCATAGATGGTAGAAGGCATGCATTCTCTTAAGCCTTGTAAAATGGTAAGAACACACCTCATCTCGTGAAAGGCAAAACTCCCCTGAAGATTCCAAAACAAGTTACCTAGAAAATAAAGTCTTCAATTTAAGTGATGGGATAGATTTTAAAGTCTTGTAATGTGCAACTGTTAAGGGGAGTCTTATGTTGTCTGTTACAGTTTCAGAGTGATGCTGTAACCTCTTATCAGTTATCACCTGGTCTGCCTTTCTCCCACCAGGAATGTAATTAGAGTTTTTAGAGTAAATAAAGACAAATTCTATTTTTTACTTTAAGTATGGACAGGTTAAGTTATCAAATAGACTTTCTTGCCCAATTTCTAGACATATTTAGTCTATCATGTTTACTCTAAATATATTCATCTTAATTAGAAAAAGATCTGCTCTGAAACTGAAGTGCCACAAGTTAAATGCAGGTCTAGCTGTGCCACATATAACAGCATGGATAAGACTTCTGTTAAAAGCTAACTATAATGTACCTCGAGTTCCAAACACCTGAAACAGATTCCAGTTGTGTTTGGAAGTGAGTTTTGTGCATGTGTGTGTGAAGTTCAACAGCCAATAAATTCCATTCCACAGTGTCAGGAAAAGGAAGCCCGGCCCCAGAATTACAGAACATTGAGAAGTTTATGGTCCCTAGTCTACATTCAGGTAGCCTTAAAAGTACTTTCCTCAGACAGGAACCCTGTAGCTCCCTGAGCAGTGCCTCAGTGTAGGTTAACTAGACAGAAGCCTAGGGACGAACAAGCTTGGCTCTGGACGCTGGCTTTCCACACCCTTCTGTGTTCTAGTAAGATGACTCGCTGGCTGAGGCCGACATCCCAGCTCCCAGAGCCCTATAAGTTCTTATGCACAGCATTTATCGGAAGGTACTTTGACAAAGCTACACGGCTTGGTGGAGTCCCCAGGCTGTCTACATTCACGGCCCATTGTTGCTGTGTCTCACAGAATTAAAACCATGTATTAGGTTTTCCAAACAGCAGATGTCACTTGAAATTTCTCTCAAAGCAACATAGTTTGTGGCAAGATAACTTCAATTAAGATTACACTCTTTATAGTTTCCAACCTAAGTCTGCATTTGTGTTTGTTTCTGAGTGGAGGACAGATCTTATAAGATTTCAGTTTCGTTATTCTCTCCAGTTCTCACACAGGAAATGCTCTTTCCCCTTCAGTACACAAGACACAAAATGGGAAGTTAATTACATTCTTATTTAACTCACTTTTACTGCATGTTCATTAGAAGCAGAGGAAGGTCACGAAATTAGGATTATGTGTAAAGGGTCATCCTTCTATGTAAGATTTTTCTAATATAAAGCCTGCTTGTATTTCCAAAAGAGAAAGCATGCACTAAGTTTAAGTGGAACACAAACAGATCAGGAACAGCTGAATTCTAAAAAAGTTTATTATTGAACGTTAGTCTTTCCTTTTTTCATAAAAGTTTTCCAGAGCTTTATTTTCTTTGCAGAAAGTAACATGTCTTTAAAAAATGTATTTCATCCTTTAAAAAATGCAACTCATCTCTTGAAAAACATAAATAAAAATAAAGATAAATTCACACTCCCAATTCTTCATAAATTTCAGCTCAGTATTTATAGGCAGTGAGGGAATTACTGCCTCCAATTTGTTTATGCAGTTCTCAGATAACTGATTCCCCGCCCCTCTCTCTCTGAATGTTGTTGTTTGATCTTTTCATCTAGTTTCTAAATGATTCCATGGCCTGCAAGAGGGGAGTAAATGACTCTGCAGCCTGGCATCACTTTTAGAGATTCTCATTTTTCAGGGAGGAGCCGATAAAAGGCTTTTCCCTATTTTAACCCTGGACCTTGGAGACAGAAACCCCAGAGCTTCTGCAACTGAAGTCGGCGCTGTTTACCAATTAATGCCGCTGCTGGTGCTTCTGCTGTGTCTGAAGAGATGGGCAGGCTAAGGAGACACTTTACACCTGCAGCTGGCACTACCCTCCGAGTTGTGTTGTGGTAACACTTAAATGATGGAGAGCTGTCTGACCCTATTCAAGTTCATGAAAGGTGTCTGTTCTGTGGCAGTACCAGAGAGCTTACATAGACGAGGAAAGGTCTTCCTTCTTAGTCTGTTTGGGATCACTAAATCAATGTCTGATATCCAAATCTTCTCAAGGAATTGTATTTTTAAGTATAAGAAAATATGCTTTTGAGACATCTACTTTCTTAAGGGATTACAAGTCATTCTCTATTTACTGTATGTATGCATGTTTGAATGGAGCAGTATTCAGTGGAGTAAAATAGTTGTCTGTTGCTGGTACAGTAAGGACTCACTCAAACACACCTAAAACGCTAAGAAGGATAAAGTCTCTCTGTGCATTAAGGAAGGAGGGTGGTTGGTCTTTTTTTTTTTTTCTTAATCACATGCAAATGGACTCAAAACCTTTAGGAAAGCAGATATGAAAATGAGTCTTTGTCAGGTTGTCGTCTTAAGAAGTACAAACAAATAACAAACTTTCTGATAAGAAATGAAATCCCATTTGTTTGCATCATGACTTATTAAAGCGAATGCCTTTATTTATGCCATAATAGCCAAGAAAGAAAATGACGTTCAATTTTGGTTAACCCTTTGTGGAGAGCATGTGGTACAACACTCTTCTCCATTAACGCAGTAGCTAGAGCATGGATGGAAACAAAAACATCCTTTCTAAGTGTTAGTCTCCCCCCTACGAAATGGTAGTTTTCATCAAGACAACTAATGGGAGACTATTTAGTTTTCCAGCATAAACAATAGATTGTTGAAGTTTTCATCTACCAAATGTTTCTTTTAAGAATATCTTTTTTCATATCTTATATTTAAAATTACATCTAGTTCTCAATCAATGCTGAAAATTATAATGAGATTGTAGGGACAAGTGAGATACTAAAGTAGCCCCAATTAAAAAAGAAAGCAGTGGGGGCTTCTTTTTGGTAAAAAAAAAAAATGCTTATTTTCAAGTATATTTTATAATATGCAACTGCTGTGCTGATCCCACAAAATTATATTGCCCTTCAGATTCTATCTGCCAATAACTCAAATTCTGTCGGTGAAGGTGAAGGTTTGCTCCACATTAGCTAAGAGTGAAACTATTATGAACTGCTGACAGCAGGTACATTACACAGTAGTGGCTTGCATACCATGAGTACCACCCTGGCATTTGTCAAATGTATGACTTTCCTTCTCAGGAATATACAAAGTAGAATTAAAGCTAATCATGGCACCTGTTAGGTTTGAGCAAAGCCTTGGCAACTTTTGCTTTGAATAAATAAACAAACAAAAGCTCGTTCACCGTAGTTTCCTGGCACGCCTCCTTTATTCCCCCCTTTGCTGTTCAGCATTCATGACTTGTAGGAAACTGTTTTCCCCACTTTGTGTCACCCCCATTTTTGCATGAAGGTATTTTTAGCATTTCACAATTAACTGTGAGATAGAGTCCTGGATAATCCTAAGAAAAAAATACTTGAAGCTGAGAGATTAAGTAGGACTGCTATGGGGAGCAAAGGGGAAAAGCACAGTCATGTAATTTTGACAACAATTACGGAATGATGACAGAGAGAAAATGGCTGAAACTTGATCCAAGTACAGTACTGTCACTAATTGTTAGCTGTGCAATGATCATGGATATAAAAAACTAAATAGAAACCACAAGCGATACTGTTTTCCTCAGGCAGGTGTGAATCTGTGATATAAACTCAAGACATGGGAACCTACTTACATACAAACTTTTACAGAGCCGTGACTATGCCATTACGTAGCAAGCAGCATATAGACATGGGAACCTACTTACATACAAACTTTTACAGAGCCGTGACTATGCCATTACGTAGCAAGCAGCATATGGCATCAATGCGATGATATATTTGCTGTTTGCTTAATCTCCTTTACATTTTAAGACTGACACACTCAACAAATATTAGGAAACTAAGTGATAATTTCAAAGAATGGAACAGGTTAGGGAGGGGTGGGACTATTGGCAACACCTTAACTGCTCCAAATCATTGAAATGTCATACTTCTCTAGATAGCTGTCTTACGTATTTAATACTGTGTCGACAAATTGTAGACTCCACGATTTTATTGTTTGTTTTTCGAGGCAGGGTCTGTCTGTGTAGCCCTGGCTGTCCTGGAACTCACTCTGTAGACCAGGCTGGCCTCAAACTCAGAAATCTGCCTGTCTCTGCCTCCCATGTGCTGGGATTAAAGGCTTGGGCCACCACTGCCTGGTAACTCCACGATTTTTATAACTACCAGAGATCTATTCTCACCCATCTCCCTGTTCAATTCATATCTCTCCATCAGTATCCCACCTGCATCTCAACTAAGTTTCAGTGCCTGGCCTGGCCTTTGTTGTTTCTCTTCCTGACTCAGTCGTACCTACTGGACCTAGTTGTACTGCACCATCTTTCCCACACATAGAAAGTCCACAAGCAGAGTTCCTGAGTTCTCTCTACAACTCTATGTCTAATTGCATCTTCAGAATTAGTGGCTGAGACCTTCAAACTCTGTCTCACGTATGCTTGCCTCTCTCCATGCCCTCAGCCATCACACGGTCAAAGCCTTTCTTTGCTTCTATTTGTATTATGGCAGTAAGCACCCGAGCTACCTCGTTTTAACTGTGTTTTTGCAGCTCTTTGGATTCTCTCTTTGGTATCTATTCACCACAAGGCCAACTGTGTTAACTATATCCTTATTTTCTATATTCTGATGTTCTTTCTTGTATTGGTGATCTTCGTAGCCGAGTAGGGACAACCCTTCCCAAGACTCGTGAATCTTTAGAGACAAGACAGTACAAGGAAGCCTGCTGTCCGCCTAATAAACACAATCACAACAGTATGGCAAATCATGACAACATGCACTCAGTCACCTCCTTGATTTCCCTGCATTAATTATATTTTCTGCAACTGCGGCAGAAAGCCTCTGACAGAGCAGCTTGAGAGAGGAAGAATTGCTTTGACCCATGGGTTCTGAAGTTTTGGCCAATCAAGAGCTAGAATACCTTTCTTTAGTTTCTTCTCAGGTATTTGTTTATGGAAGTGAGAGTCATAATACACAGACCGTAGGGATACTTGGTGATAAATTTACTCAACTATATGAATGTTCCTACAGTCTAGGACAATTCAATGTAACGAGAAAATTAAAATGGCTAAGGAACAATAAGTCTGACATTTGCTCTCTTCCTCTTGTAATCAAGCTGCTATCCAGAAATCTCAGTCCCTATTCATTGTTCTCATTACCCAAGAACTGGACGTGGGCAAAAAAGAACTGACAGCATCTTCTCTAGTACACAAGGTACATTTACTTTCTGGTTTTTTTTTTTTTAACCATCACCTATACCATATTTATTTAACATATACTCAACCATTCAAATTTTATGCTCATTAAATATACTTTCCCTTTTGATTTTGCATAAGCTCGGGGATTAATCTAAAGGCTAATGTTTCAAACCATGCTATGCTCCATATTTTATCAACAAGTTCACCATTATTGACACGATCTAGTTCTAGTTCATCTTGAAACCTCTTTATTCATGAGCCATGTGATAATTTGAATATGGTTGGCCCATGGAGAGGCACTATTAGGTGGAGTGGCCTTGCTGGAGGAAGTGTGTCACTGTGAGGGTGGGATTTGAGAGACCCTCTTCCTAGATTCCTGGAAATCAATTTTCTCCTGTTTGCCTTTAGAACGAGATGTAGAGCTCTCAGCTCTTCCAGCATCATGCCTGCCTGGATGCAGCCATGTTTCCCACCATGATGACAATGGACAGAACCTCAGAACCAGTAATAGAGCCCCAATTAAATGCTGTCCTTTATAAGAGTTGCCTTGGTCATGGTGTCTGTTCACAGCAGTAAACCCTGACTAAGACAAGCATACCACTTGCAGGTAACACATGTAGTGGTTGTTCTCTTCAGGTGACTGGAGTTTGGATTTCTCAGAAAGGGAATTTTTATGGAACCTGCTCTCTCTGTAGAAATGACAGTATCTTACTTTTTCCATGTTTCATCAGTGAAGTGATGCCAGGAATTTCTATGGAATCAATGTATCATTTAGAATAAGGATGTACCACATCTGGGACAGTAAGAGCACAAATATTAGTGAATACTTCACCTTCATTTTCTGAGACTTTTTCTCTTTTACAGAAACTCCAGAAGAAAGCCAAGGCTCCCCATAAAAGCCAGGACAACTCTTAGAAACTCTTTCCTCTGGTCTCCTAATAAGTCTAAAGTTGACAAAATAGGTTTAAGGAAGGGTTGAACTCTAAAAGTCCCCAAAATATAAGACTCCCAAGGACAAACATCTCCTCAACAAGAGTCACTCACACGTTACCTTCATCCTCTGGGTGAACTAGCCAGTATTATACACATTCACAACAGTTGCCAGCTTCTCTATTTTATGCTGAAGGTATGAAACTAAAATCATAGCTGAAACATTTAGAAAGTTCCTTTGAGGTAGAGTGGCTCTCTTTGGACCATACTTCCCACAGATATATATCAAGCTTCCTTGTCCTAGTATAGAGTAAAGGCAGCAACATGCAGCGCATCTTATTGACAGTTTACGTATTTCCAGGTACACGCATGGCATAACCTCCAATTCTTCCTCATTGGTACAGTAAGGTGAACAGACACTGTAGCTCCCACTTGATCAAACAATTTTGTCCACATGTCCACTAGTGATAAGAGATTTTCTCAAATCTTGTTATTTGGCCCATGTGGTTACATTTCTTACTTCTGGAAAGCTTATTAACTTCTTGTCTTTGTCATCGAAACCCTAAGACTGAGACAACTCTGAGGGTTTACAAGCTAACAGCAAGTTGTCAAAGAGGTCCAAGACTTCTGAGTCAAAGACTTTATTACACACATCAAGAAAAGAAATGAGGAGATCAGCATTTCCTGTGAACTTTCTCAAGTTCACATTCCCATACACTTATTTGGCATAGATATACACTGTGTGTGTGTGTATGTGTGTGTATGTGTATCCTCATATGTATGCATGGCAGGTATGGCGTGTGCACATGTGCATGTGTGTGTACGTGCACATGTGTGTGAGTGTGTGTACTAGAATTAATGTGCATGTGCATATGTGCCTGTGTAGGTACCTGTATGAGTTCATGTGCATGCATGTGTTCATGCATGTATATACTTGTGTATATGTGTATGTGCATGGTCATACATGAGTGTGTATGCATGAGTGTGCATATATATGTATGTTTGAATGTGTGCATGTGTGTGTGTTTATGTGTGTTGTGCGTACAATGTACTCGTGTAAAGCAACCCTGACATTAGGAAATTCAACATATTTTTAAAAAGGCAGTGATCATGGTGATTTTTCTTCCAGAAGGAAGCCTTCTCTTGGCTGCACTGGGAAGGATATCAGCCCTGTGTTGGCCACAGAAGCGGGCAATATCTTCATCCTTTCTTCCAAGTCTGTACACAAACATCCTTGAAAGGACAGCCACCACTTTCAGGCCAAGATGTACAGAAGTCTAAGTGATGAGGAGAAGATTTTGTTCTGAGGGTACATACATAATATCTCAGCCAAAAAAGTTTGGAGGTCTCCTTATCCACTTAAGATCACAGCCCTCAGGAAATGCTACTCTTTCTGTGTCCTTTGAACCCCAATCTCCTTTTCCGGGACTTTAGACCACGCGTATGTAGACAAAAAAATAAAAGAAGCTTCAGGCTCACTAAGCTCTTGGCTCAGTTTGAGATACAGATGGTCATTAGGGGAGAGTGTACAGCTTGCTGTAGAAAATTACATCCTCAAACCTCTCAGCTCGCAAAACCAAGCACTAGGACTTAGGCAAGTGAAAAACCGCTTCCGCATGGCATCACCGTTTATCTGTAGCATCCAGAGACAATGATACCACGTGTGTGCTTGGTGTGATCTGCTGGTTTTCAGAAAAGGAAAAGAAGTAAAAAAGCAATCCTGGAGGCAGTAGTTAGCGTAGGGGGGTCTCAGAGCCTCTGTCTTTCTCCCACCATCTTCTTACTGAGACATCTGTTTTTCTTAGACTGAACATGTATTTATAGTACTCATTATGATAAATGAGGAAACCAGTGCTCATTATGTTGCTATGGACTATCCTCAATAACAAAGCAAGAAGAAGAAATCTTCTGGCCCTGGGCCCATAACCCAGGATTTATCCTACCTGATGCTAACATAGAACACAGTGCTTGTCTGAGTACCGCTATCCAAATGGCAACAAATGGTTTGATGCTGCTCTGATATTGACGGAACTGTTTGCTTCCTTTCTTGACATTTATGTCCCATTCTGAAAAAAAAAAATAGTACTTCCATGTGAGTGTCAGACACTATGTCTGTCCCTTTATGATTAGAGAAAAGGGTCACTGACAGGTAAATTAGCCATTGCCCTGTTATTTCTAGATGCCGCCTGTCTGCAGGGTGCCAACACCGTGTCTTCTGTCTTCTGCATTTGATGGCAGAAACCTGGCTGTATATGTTAAGTTCAGTTTGGATAAGTATGTAGTGATCATGGTTTATTTAGGTCTTTGGTTCCAATACAGCTCTTCAGTCTGGCTTTATTAACAATACATCCTAAAATTATTCAAAATTCATTGAAAAGATCATAAAGAAATAGACGAGAAGAATTTCTTAAATGTTAACAATTTCATAAACAGTGTTTTTGTCATTGGACTATGCTTTATCTTCCAGGTAAAGATTTCAAAGTAAAATCAATTCTATAATTAAGAAATTTACATGTCACTGTTTCATCAACCAAATCTTGGGAGGTGTGTAATTCTAATTACAAATACCAAAACTGTCTCACTTCTCTAATCTTAAAATCTTTTCCATTTTGCCTACAAGGAAAAGATAACAAAGGCAGAGCTTGGCTTCTGAAGAGTCCAACCAAAACAGTCAAGGGAAGATATGAACGGGACAGCACATGGAGCTCTTATTCAGATCTACACATGCTTTGAAAACTAAATATGCTGATTTCTATCTTAGCAGCTCTTCAAAAGTAGGCAAGGGAGGACTGACATCAAGTGAGAGAAACATCAAGAACAGAAAACCTAGTGTTCAGATATGTGAATCCAGATCTTCCTACAGAGGCAGCCATACCTCTAAGCTCCCACTCTCTGCTGTCGGAGCATGTCTCAGATCAAGGTGACAAAGGCTAGAAATCTTATCTTGCTTACTGTCAGTCAAGGTGAACCTGGGCAAGTCATCCTTCGTTCTCAATATCTGTCCTTAAAACTACATGATCACCACTCCCTGCCCTCAACACATAGACATGAAATCAGAATCTTCTGCATCTCCACTGATTGTTGTCAGGTACTCTTTATAAATGTCAGTTAGTTTTATTTGTCAGCTTGACACAAAGTACAATTATTGGGGAAGAGTCTCAATGAGTTTCTGTCTAGAACAGGTTGGCCTGTGGGCATGTCTATGGGGGGTTATTCTGATTATACTATTTGATTTTGGAAGACCAACCCCAGTATAATGATATCTATATCATCTATCTAGATATCCATACATAAAGAGATATAGAGATGTGGATTAAATATATACATAGATATCTCTATATAGATATGTATGTAGTAAATAGATATATCTACATAGACATATATCTACATGGGTATATGTATGTAGATATAAGATATATACATATGATAAACAGATAGATAGATAGATAGATAGATAGATAGATAGATAGATAGATAGATAGA
>JADRCD010178782.1:39985-62405 GCA_019843815.1 Montemys delectorum
CTTCTCTTCTCTTCTCTTCTCTTCTCTTCTCTTCTCTTCTCTTCTCTCTCTCTGTCTATCATTTATCTATCTTATCTATTATAATTATCTAACATCTATATATATTCATCCATCATATCTATCTATCTATCTATCTATCCATCTATCTATCTATCTATATTCTATCTATCTATCTGTCATTTATTTATGTATCTATATCTATCTGTCATCTTTCTATCATCTATCTATCTATCATCTATCATTAAATGCTAAATAAAATTGCATAAAAGAATATCATACAAAGTAATGGAAGATCCTGTTCTCCAGTAATCCCAAGCATGCATTCTTATCTGATCCCCTTTTTATGCAGAATTATTTGTTTAATTTATTTTGATGTATGCTTGTGTGGAGGCCAGCAATGCTGTGAGTCTTTCTCTCCTACTTTTCACCTTATTCTTTGAGATAGGGAGTCTCACGAAACCCAGAAATCTTTCAGCTAACCTCCAGTATATACCAGTTTCTATTCCTATGGTATTGGTATCACAGGCACACCACCCCATGTAGAGAGCTGCCCGAACCTCGCCCTAAAGATGGCACCAGCTTCTGCTCCTTGCTGGAGCGCTAGAGTGATAAACAACACCTGATTTGGCTGTGCTTGTTTACCTGGTTTGCTTCCGCATTTGGCAACCTATCTGCATGCACCACGTGGCCGACTGAGATAGGCTTGGCATAGACCATTTAAGGGCCTGGGGTGTTCCCCTCGGGGTTAGGAGATCAGTCAGAAGATAGTCAGATAGATAGTCAGATAGATAGTCAGTCAGTCAGTCAATCAGTCAGTCAGTCAGAAGAAGAATGTTCAAGGTTCCTGAATAAACTGCTTTAAGAAGAGCCCTCGGGTCGCGTCTTTCTTGCTGGCCGAGATAGTCGCGACAACTCCACACCATAAGTTTCGCTTGGGTGTTGGGAATCCTAACCTGGTTCTTCATACTTGCTTGTAACAACACTTTACCCACTGAGCCTCTCTGGGACCTCTTAGTTGTTTTTACTGTTATATGCTCCTCTGATTCCTTAGAGTAGCTCTGATAAGCCTGAGCTTCTCCAAGCAGAAACTGGTCTTCATCTTTACTAAGTTACCAAGGACATACCCCCATTAAGCTGGGTGTCTATTTTCCATAGGATGCTGAGCTGAAGGAAGAGGAGATTCCTCTGTATCATATGCAAATTTTGTGCTCTAGGCCCCAAGAGGGGGTATAAATTAAGATTCAGAGCCTGAAGTCTGGTTACTTTATCCAAATCTCCACCTGGCCAGTAGCTATAAGACCTAGGATGAATATTTATAACCGAAAACAAATGCTGATTCTAAAACAACAAACTGGACTCACTTGCAAGGTAATGTTGAGAGGAAAAAAAGAAAAGAAAAACTATGAGAAAAGTTTAGATCATAGTTATGTAGAAAGCAATTGAAATATTCCAAAAATTAAAAATCTTGATGTTTTCTAAGAATGATAATAGGAATTCACAAGTAAGAGAATTATCAAGGCTGAAGAATGGTTCTTCTCTTTCAAAGGACCAGAGTTTGGTTCCCAGCACCCACTTAGTGTGACTCACAGGTCTTTTTTACTCCAGCGCCAGGTAATCCAATGCCCACTTCTTGCTTCTGTTGAGCACCTGTATACACACACACACACACTCACACACAAACACATACACACACACACACGCACACACACATACACACACACACACACACACGCCCACACACACATACACACACACTTACAAATCTTTTAAAATAATATATAGATATAATAGAGCAGATACATATGAATTTTTTTAGTGTAGTTCTAATTATTTACTTTTTAGGTACATAGCTATGATCACATAGCCTATGAGCACATAATTATGAAAACAGGATATCAAGAGTAAATAAAAATATGTAAATATAAAATTTCAAATACTATCTAATCCCTTTCCCAAATACCATGTTTTTCTAAAGTAGTAGTCATCCACCTAGCTGCAGTGTGGGATTAGACAGTCATCTGCCTAGTCGCAGTGTGTGTGTAGGGGTTACACAGTCATCCGCCTAGCTGCAGTGTGTGTGTGTGAGGGGGTTACACAGTCATCTGCCTAGCCCCAGTGTTGGGTTACACAGTCATCCGCCTAGCCCCAGTGTGTGTGTGGGGGTTAGACAGAGTATGCATGACATCCCTTTTTTCATCAAGACTCTGGTAATGGAGTAATTATTTATGTGACTAGCTGAGTAATTGGTAACTAACAATTGATATATGGAGAAACTATTTACATAAATTCCATAAAGTGTTATATCTTTCACCATGTTTTAATATAAAAACTAAACTTTACAGATAATATAATATCATAAACATGATATAAGTAAATAAAACTATGAAGATAGACTAGGTGGAGGAAAAGACATGCTTAGAGGTATATTTATCACAAATTAACTTGAGTAAACTACAAATAAATTTACATAGTGCTGAAATATGTGTCACTTATGTAATATGTTTATGATATGTAAAGTACATTGCATCATTTGAAGTTTCATTTCCTTTAAACACAGCAAATTTGTCTAACTGGCTTGGCACCTTATATTAAAGCACATGTGAAATCAAGTCAAATACATTATTATTCCTACCTGGAATCTGACCCAAACAAATACAATTGTGGAAGTCAATCTTGTGAAGGAAAACATGAGATGGAAAGCAGGGTACCGCAAGCTCCTATGACTCTAAGAAGAGTCCTGACCTGCGCCTACATGGCCTTAGATCTAAGATGGCTCCTGGAACTCCAGTGAGACAGCAGAAAGGAGCTGGGTGGTGGCCACTTCCCCAGTCTTCATGGAAGTTCTAGCAAGTGAAGATGCTCCACCTCACCCCACTGAGTAACCTCATCAGGGAGAGCTTTTACTGGAGCACAGTGATGGTGTGGTGAGCTAAGATTGAGTGGCCAAGGGTTAGGGGCTCAGTATTGGCTCAAACACTGCATATAAGCCTATGAGCTGCACAATAAACAGATCTACACCTTGAGGCTGGACTCTGGAGTCTGAGACCTGGGATTCATCATATGACTCCATTGCCTCCCCTCCTCATCTTTATTCCTGTTCCCACAATAATTAACAAATTGTTCCAGACAAAAGTAAAAGTCAAATTCTCAGACATTGAGAAGTATTTGGAGAATATACATCTTTTCATGAACAGAGAAGGTGGGCATGTCTTGTCACAGATATGTTAAGTATTGCATGTTAAGATGTATTTAACTATATTTCAAATGTGAAGATTAAATACCCAAGATAAACTTTTCTCTCCTGACCTATAGACCAATGCCCATGGCATATAATTATGACTAACTTTTAACCAGGGTCAAGACAAGTTCATCTGTTTTCCCATGATACTCTGGGTCACAACCTTCATTGCCATTTTCCCTGAATGACAACTCTCCTGCTCCCACTTCTTAATCTGAGAATACAAATTCACCTTTGTAAAAACCAGCTATGACAACCATCTCTAAAGTAATGGTTTTCTCAATAATAAGTAACATTTACTGGCAATGCCTATCCCAAATTGTAAGATATTGAGATAAATGTTTTCCTCATAAACAAATAAAACTTTGCCTATGTCTAAGACTCAATGTATTATTGCTTTTCTTCATATCATAAGAACATAGTTATAATGAAATCTGCATAGTTTTAACTATATAGAAATACTCAATGAAAAAGAGAGTTTCCCACAAATTCTTTCTATGTTTTCTTTTTCTGTTTAAACATAGTAACCAGTACTTACTTTGTAAATAGCATTCTTTGTTATGATTAGTCTCTGTTAAGCCTACTAAAGAGAGGGCATCAGACAGGATGTGAGAACAGAGTCTTGAAGAGGAGCAGTAGAGGAAGTGCAGAGACAGGGAAAAGACAGTACCTGGGAGTTTGGGTGCAGCTCTTAGGAATTACCTTGAATGCCTCGTCCTCAGTCATAAGCTGAAGCTGAGTCTTACAATGAAACCAACTACATGTTCAAGGTAGAACACAGGAAGACACAAGTTAAAGAAGGATTTAATTCAGGAAAGAACAAACACCAAGAGATCTAAAGCAAAAGGAACATGGCAATAGCTCTACCATATAGCCCAGCTATAAAGGACTCTGTGTCAACATAAATGTCAGCACAGAGGCATGTGTGCACCGATGCCTATTGCAGCACTATTAGCAATAACTAAAATGTTAAATATTGAACCAATCTAGCATCCACAACAAAGGAATGTATAAAAATGTATAAACTCACAATGGCCTCCTTTAAGTTGTAAAGAATGAAGTTCTGCCATTTGCAGGAAAATGGTCGCAACTGGAGATAATCATGTTTAGTAGAGTAAGCTACCTTAAGAAAGACAAATAGCACATGTTTGTCTTCTATGCAGTTCCTAGATTTTATATAGGCAAACACAGTCACTCCTGTGACAGTATAAAAGGAGCCCGTCTAGGAGGACAAAGGGGACTAGCGAGTTGGGAAGGAGGGAAGCGCAGCTACACGCTCAAGCTATAATGTTTATCTGTTTGAAAATGTTCTTATATGACATAGTCTCATGTACAGTGAATATATAAATTCAAACTATTGTTTCAAAAGCATCTCAATCAAAATTAGAGCGCTCACAGACCCATCCAGTAAAATAAACTGAGGCATCTTTTATGGTCCCTGTCTCTGTTAATGAACACAATTTGGCTCTCCTGGCCTTCCTCTCGATCATGCATTTTTTTCAGGTGAACTCATATCAGTCTCTTCATAAAGAAAGCCTACCCTTGTTTTCCAAGAGTCCTGCACACATTTTAGAACTATTCATACATCAATTCAGAGATCAATGTGTTTTCTGTCCTCTGAGCAAAAACCAAGAGAAAGATCATATATTTCAGAACAGCCACGGGTGCCCCAGTTTTCATAATTATGTCCTATTTACTCTTCTTTGTAATGTATAGGCTGAATTACATATAAGCTCCTGCTATCGAAATCACAGCAGTCAACACAACTAATACATGCTTAGATAGATTACATGTCCACAGTACAGATCTGTTAAGAAATACATCAAAGAATCAAATCTATGTCATCATAAAGAAACACTAGCATTGACAAGCTGGGTAATTCTCATCCTTCAGGTCAGTCGATGTGTTTGTAGTTCATATCAAGCTACTTGAGGATTATGGTACAGGAAACAAAAATTTCAGAAACCTCCAATTCTATGATGACTGCTGCCTCTAGAAAACTGTAAAAATTTTGAGGAATCACCAGGCCTGAAATATTCCACATATGCTTATACTAAGTTCAGTTAAATCCAGGAAAGTACTAAGAATAACATATGTATTACATATATGTTACACATAATACACATACACACACACACATATATATATAATACTAAGGATAACATACATTCCATATATGTTACATATATAACATGTTACCTTAAAACAGAGAACAACAATATATGTGTCCATATATGCTCCTATCTGGATAGTGAGCAAAGCTAGGGTGGTCCCTTGTTCCTCATGAACAAGCCTGTGATTCTGTCCTTCAGATGAATGCATAAAGCCCTATGGAAATTCAGCCCACCTGGCTAGACCCTGAAAACAGCCAGACCACATGAAGGTCTTTGGGGATCTGTATGTTCTTTCTTTCTACCTTACTTACCTCCTGGCTAGACTGCACTTTTAGATTCCTATCAGGTATGATCTGAGCTGTTGTATAATACCTGCAGCTGACTTCACCCTGTCCCAGAGAAGAACCAACACTTATGGGTCCCCATCGAGACTGGTCTCAATTTCAGCTCACTTTGTGATTTGGATTCGGGGCTCAGGACTATGGCTGCTACAGCGGCAGACTCCTTTTGCCTTCTTCATGCTTCAAATGACCATTCAAGATATCTTTGAGAAGATTCTCATCACATTAAACCAATCCTGTTGTATAATTAACCCTGGATTTCATGACAGTACATGCTACAGAAGTAAACAGGTTTAAAACTTTATTCATTCACTTGGGGAGACCATAGAGGATCACATTTCGATAGCTGCTGTCTGTCCTGCACCAGTTCACTTGTTGGATGTTTTTTTCTTCCCTTAAGTGGTAGTTGGCTTAAAGCCATCATTCCCATTAGCTACATAGTTGGTGAGAAACACTGAAAATCTCTCTCCTGCTTATCTAGAAACCTTGCTCTCCCCTATTTGTGTGTGAGTTGATTTTTTTTCTTGATCCAACTATTGCAAAAGTCCTTTGTTTAAATCATAGAAAGAATTTCCTAAATTCTGTTCAATGTTACACCTTTAAACCACAATTTATTATGCAATTTGCATTTGGGACTCTATAAAGCTAAACTCAGCTTGGACTTAAAATCTTTTAGAATAATACACTTCTTTAAGGGTCTTTCACTGATATTTTATCCACATGTCTCAGGTTAGTTCACAGGTAAAACAGAAAAAGTGATGACTTTGACCAAACTGTGGCATGAGTGTAAATTCTGGGTTTTCTGCTTATCTTTATAATTTAATTTACTATGAGGGTTAAAGTCATCCACCTGTCCTTTTTCAATCATTTATTTTTTTCCATTAACACCTACTAGTTATGAACCAGGTTCCAGGCATTTTGCAGGCACCCCAAGATAAAACATAAACAAACAAATGGGAAACTGTTGGGGTGCTGTTTACCAGGTAGGAGTAGACCCTGGTAAGATTATACAGAATTCAGAGACATAGCAAGTCTGCATGTACTTGGGTGGGGGCACCAGGGGAAGGATGGGTGCCATCTCGGTAGCTACAGTTAAGAGCAGCAGAAAAGTTATCCTGAGGCAGGGAAGAGTAAGAAAAAGACCCAGGCGTAGTGAGACTCTATGGTCCACCCTGCAGGCCAGCAAAGACCTTGGCTTCTACTGAGAGTCCCAAGGATAAGAGCAGCAGTGGGGAAGCTATTCAAAAGAATCAGTGCTGTGTAAGAAGGAACACAGGCAGCCTGTGCCACCAATCAATTACAGTTATGAGGAGTGAGGGCTGCTCTAAACGTGGGGGATCTAGAATACATAGATATCCTAATTTGCTTGTGAACTAAGTTTCCAATAGAAATGACTTATCATAGTATGAAAACTTAGAAAATTATAGCTTTAAGTTGTATATAGCTTTATAATTATAATTATATCTTTACACATGCTACAGAATAGACTCTATATAGGAGTTCAGGATATTAAATGAAGGTCTCGAACATACATTTTGAGAGAAGGTTTTTGAGCTAAGTCTGGTATGTTATGCCTGTAATCCTAAAACTTCAGAACTGTGCCCCCCAAGAACCAGAATGAGATGGTAATGCAGATAGAAAGAAAAAGAGAGGAGGGAGACAGACAGATAGAGGTTTTGAGATACTCAGTCTTCCACGAAAGATTCTAGAAAATAAAGCTGTGAATGTAATGCTACCCAAGGAAATCATATTATGGAGGTATAGGAAAAGAAATTTCCATAATCCTTTGGTTGGCACAGTTATTGCTGAAAGGGGAGAAAGATAATTCTTAAATCTACATGACAGGTCCAAATAAAAAGATGTGAGATCATATATCACTCTCCTTTCTTCTCTCTTCTGTTCTTCTATGTACAATCACAATCTCTCCAGCAAATGGAAGAGTGTGGGGGAAAACTCTCCTCACCCACTCTCTAACATATTAATCCCAACTTTTGTCTTAACATTGAAAATTTTTAAACCCCTGTGACAACTTCTACTATTAGGACCTAAAAATGTCCTTTTCCCTTAATCCTTCCCACTGCCTTAACTTTGTTCCTACTGGTGGCTAAACTCTGCCAATTGTAGGCTCAGGCTCTGCCCTAGTTTGTTTTCTGTGGCTGTAGTATAATACTAGCCAAAGCAACTTTGGAGAGGGAAGTATTTACTCGGCTTACAGGTTATGCCTTATCATCAAAGTAAGCCAAGGCAGGAACCTGGAGAGTTCTAAAGAACTGAAGCTGAGACTGCAATGGCTTTTCTTCCTCTAGCTTGCTCATCCAACCTTTCTTATAAAATGCAGGCACACCTTGCAAAGAATGACACCTCCACGGTAGTTCAGGCCTTCCTATATTAGTTAACAAATAAGATAATGCCCGGCAGACATGATCCATTACAGACTAAATGAGGAAAGTTCTCAGTTGAGCTCTCTTCTTCGTGGGTGTGTCAAGTGGACAACTGAAGCTATGGCAGATTTCCAAAATTACTTGTTTCTGCATAGATCTCACACACCTCTCTAACTCATCCTTGGTCAGTGTCCTTGATGGATCAATGTCATATTACTGGCTATCAGAGTCCTAGGATTTGTCTTCGCTTTGGTCTCCAATCAACACCTACGTAGACCTTCATAAGATATTATTAACCAACCTATTCGGATCTCAACAAAAGCCTGTATTTAGAGAGTACTGATTAGCTGATCAGTCTCCTTACTTCAATTGAACATTCTGTCCTAGCCTCAGAGAGAAGACCCCTCTGTCTGCCCAGTTTCATTAGACACCCAAGACTTCCTGTCACCACCCTTGCAGAGAAGTTCATTTTCATTAGTCTGGCACATTCCCTTTCTCTCAACAGGAGCTTCTGCTTTAGGAGCTTCAACAGGAGTTCCTCCCTCAGCCAAGCCTTCTTTAACCTTTCCCTCATCTCCAGCACTGACTTTAGTACCTCATACAATTCTCTAACGGCAATGAAAGTGACTACAACAACCAAATTATAAATGAACCAAATGAGACGTAGAGACATCATCTTCACAGAACAAGAAAAACACATGCTTCCTAAGGACTTTTATTTAAGGCACGCAACAAATTTTTTGCAATTTTTAATTTTTTAAAATGTGTGTATATTATATATTTACAAAGCACTCTTTAAGTTTAGCAAGAACCAGAATTTTTAACCTCTTCTTCATTATGCTGTTGTTCAGCTAGACACCGCCAAGGAGAGCGGTCATGGAACTGTTTGGGAATGCTGATTCAAGTAGAATACGTTAAGTGGTATCTGTAGCAAGGCCTGTGGAAGTATGCCAAAGGATGAGTCATCTTGTTGATCAATACATTTTCAGCCAGGGTGGAATATTGTGCTATCAAACTGACAGCCACAACTAAGAGGTTTGCTTTGTGGTAACATCTGTCAGTTTAAGTAAGTAGATGCCTTCTCAACAGAATTGCCTTTAAAACATAAATACTTTATCTAAGTTGAGCTAACCATCCAGAAACCTCCTGTCTAATGGATACAAGTAAAATATCCACAGATAATTAAAAGGTAATCATTCCATTTAATATATGCTAGTTAGTAATGTAACTTGAGCTTGAGACATGCATAAATGATCTAAGCCATGTGCTACTAATCTTCCAAGTGACTTTTTTTTTATTCATTAGAATTTTGTAAAAGTTTCCAAAATAAGTATCAATTACTTACAGTCGAATATCATAGTAATGATTTGGTGAGTAATTAGATACTCTCAAGTATAAATATAGTGCCTCTTTCTACTCTTACAACAAACAAACATTACTTTTAGGTGAAAAAAAATCTGGAAAAATAGCTCATGTACTATTTAATGTGGTAAAGGTTTCACAGAGAATAAATAATTCAGGGAAGAGCTTCCTCTATGTGTCTGACTAAAGAGCTACCTTGCGAGTTGTGCCTAGTTGCACAGAACTATCAGCTGTGGGGAGGGGGCATGTTGCTGAGGGCAGGTTGATGGAAAGCTCAAGGCTGGTGAGGAAACGCAGAGATATTTCTCATTGTAAATAAAATAAAATAAATAAATAAGTAAGTAAGTAAATAAATAAATAAATAAATAAATAAGGAATGGGGATGGCACCTTTGCCTAGCTTGTGTCAGGCCCTACTTTCAATCTCTACTATTGAAGAAACAAACATGGAACCATTGGCTTTAAGTAAGACCATGACTAGAACGACCCCAAGTCAGAGCTGTTTGATGAAAACAAAGACATCATGATTCTGTCTACGTTTTTTTTCTGATAACTGTTCATTACTCACCATGATCAACTGACACATTTCTATTTGCCTCTCTAAATGTATCAGGACCTGTGATATCTAAAACCAAAGCTGTCTTTTCCCAAACTGGTATACTTTAGGAGTTCTGTACTTGTAGGTCTGACCAACATTCTAGCTATCCAAGTCAGAAGCCTGGAAGACACTCATCTACCTTCCTCTCTTACTCCAGTAACAATCTAATATTAGACCTGATCATTCCTTACCTCCTGTACCTTATGTATCTCTTACATCCTCTACCCTCACTCTCATCACCTTGAACATGGTACAAAGCTATCATGTTAATAAATGTCAGGGTTATTGGAACAGTCTCCTCAAAGGTGTGTCAGAGACTTTTGTTCTGGGTTATTTCAAGAGGCACACACTGTAATCAGCAGGCACCCACTGGATAACCACACAGTCTCAGAGGAACCACACAACGTATTCATACTACTGACATTAGTATGTGTTCTCAACCCCTAGACAGATTAAAAGTTCTAGAACAGAATGACTTGAGGAGTCAATAACGTCACTGTAGTTCACCCAAGGCCACCAACTATGAACAGAGCCCAGGAGCTAGCCAGCTGCCCCATATCCTCTGTTTTGTTATAAAAACTATCATGCAAGAAATTACTAAGAGTCTAGTGCAGCAAATACAGGCATATCTTGTTTTCTATTACATCATCGCCATTGTTATTCAATCATTTGGTAGCAAGCCGTATGCATCATGTTTCATCTTAAACACACCACCCCACAAAAAATAGGTTCATTATCCAACATGTGAAAACTAACTAGTATTCACCAACTACCCCCACCTGTCAAAAGAAGATTCTCACAAGACATTTCACTGTTAAGTTTCTACAGTCCCTTTTACTACTGAATGGCTTCTTCTGAGATGCCAAGCTTTAGAGACATCTAGGCCAAGCACCCACTCTTGTGGGTGGTGGTGCTGCTGGTGTCAGCTAATTAACTCTCCATTTTTATATCCTCTTACTGACTCAGAATTTTGTCCAGGGCTGGGTAATGCACAGGTTAGATAGATTTTCACTTTTTCACATAAATATTTTGCATGTGAGGTTTGGTGTTTTACATCATGTTATATCACAAGACAACCACTCCAGGTTTTCTCATTATTTGTAAATTTAATTGCAAAGATTAATCTCTAGGTTAAAATAGTGACTTCATATCTTGACATGCAAAAATTACATTATTTCACTATCTCATTAGGAAGTAGTATTCAGTGTAAAATTTTGGCAACATAAGAATAAATGAGAACTCTACAATAAATATTTATTTAATAGTTTTGATATCTATTATTGGTTTGTCATCTGTTATCCTATGGGACCCATCATTTCCTCTATTTAGAATGCATGACATTCTTAGGTTAAAAAAATGTGTGTTCCACTCTACCTGCTATAGTTGAGTCCTTATGTGTCTGTCTAATGTCTATAAATATCTGGTCCCCAGCTTGGTGACATCAGGAGTTAGTGGAGCTCTTACAAGGTGAACCCTCCCTGGATGACCTTGAACAATTGGCAGCATGCTACTGAAGATGAGAAAGGACCCCAGCATCTCCCTTACTTTCACTTCTAGGTAAGGGGTGAGCACTTTTGATGTGTCACATGCTTCTGTCATGGCAGCAGGGTATTACTGAAAGTTGTAAAGCTGTAAGCTATGACACCCCCTTCGGTCTACACTCTGCTTCTCTTAGACATTTCCATGCTGGTAGAAGCTGGCTAGCACACTACCCTATCCGTGAGCATCTTTGCCCATTTATGGATGTGAGCCTTTTCCACTTATTACAATCAGCCATGATGGTTGTTTTGTATCCTACATTAATGTTGCTGTCTTTTGCACTATAAAGCTGCCAAGCCCACCTTCTCTGACATAAATCTTACTCTAATACCCTCATTTCAGAACTTTAAAGACTTTGCATGGAGGCCTGCAGGTGCCTCTTTCTAAGGTCCCCACTGATCTGCACAGCCTGTTGTACATAATCACTTTCTTTGCTCTCATGAGGATATTCCTTCTTGCTATCAAGGCTTCCTGCTCCTCCTATGAAGTCCACAGCTATGTACAATATTCCTCCCCTCGCTTTACTCATCAGTCACTGGCTTCTCTCAAATATTACCTCAGGGAAACATTGCTCACGTAACATTTCAGAACTTACTGCAGGTGGATATTACATTTTTTTTTAACATGGTTTTTGCTTTGCTCCTCCCTATCTTTCCTGGAAACAAGAGTAGAATCATTTGCTTGTTTACCAAATATGGTTGCTAGCACACAGTAGGGTGACTGATAAGTAGGCAGAATACAGAGCAAAGAGTATTAAAGGTAGGATGGAAGTATTTAGGGGAAAATGTACAAAAAAAAAAAAACCCAACCAATCAAAAACATGTAAACTAGCAATCAGAGTCTTGAAACTGAGTCCTGAGCCCAGTGATAATTAGCTAAAGCAGAGACACTTTCCAAGGCACATGAAAGCACACTGATAAGTTTTTCAATTATGTGGTTTTTGTTTGTTTGTTTGTTTAATTTTGTGGTCATTCAAGACAATGGACCCAGAAGAGCTTACCACAAGAATGGACAAAGGTCCTACCAAGTCTTCATCCATCTTCAAACATAACTTTGTTTCGTTATTTTTTTTTTAAACGAGGTGTTCTAACCGCATTATTACAGCACTCAGCACCATGGCAACTGTATTTAAATGAACAATCAGGACTTGGATGACAGTCTCAAGCCCCGTGTAGCTAAAGCTTATTACTAATAGACTGAGCTACATGGGGCTCGTTTGCTGGCTATATTACAACATTTCAACAATGAATCAAATTCTCAAACCAAATAGAAACAGACCACGAGGTATTTTAAATGGGCACCTCTTGTAATATTTATATGCATACTCACTAAGATCCCTGGAGTGCCTAGGACAGGTTTAACGGAATGAACATGGATAGAGACGCGGTTTATTTTACAAAGACCTTAGTGACGATTCAAAAGTTTTGGTTCAGCTTTGTCCTCACTGGGCAAGATCAGATTAGGTGGATTGGCAAACGCAGTCACCTTCATGTAGGAAAACTACTGAAACACAATACAACTTCTAGTTTGTTCTAAAATGGTCAGCCCTGGTGACACATGCCAGCTGGATGGTGGTCAACAGAAAAATATATTCAGGCAGGCTAACAAGATTTCCAGTCCCCAAGGATGCCCCCAACACAGTCTCTGATTTGAAGGTGGAACTTTGCCACTGATGTGCACAAGAATCAATTCTGTAGGAAGAAATGTTCCATTAAAGCTTGGATCAATTCTCATGTACCCAAGGACTGTGAGAACATTGTTACATGAAGTCGGTCTCCATGTCTGCTTGAAGCACATCAGAGACAATTCAGTCTTGTGAAATCAGAATAGGAGATGCTGTGAGTTTAGCATATGCGTCTATAAACTCAAATGTATGCTGTCTTGTATGTTCTGTACCATAAAACTGTTTAACATTCCCCCACATACCAACCGATTGGGGCTGGCTGAACTAACACATTTGGCTAGAGAACCTTGAGGCTCAATATTTTGGGGTAGAATTTTGTCAATCAAAATGTGTTTGTGTGTGTGTGTGTGTATGTGTGTGTGTGTGTCTGTGTGTGTGTATCTACAAGACACAATTTCTAGCATATAAATTGGGTGATTGATAAATAATGTCAAGTATAGAATGAAGGTACTTGGGAAAAAAAACTATACACACATATACAAATCAACCAAGTGACAAACATATAAATTAGCAATTAAACTCCTCAAAATTTTCTTATTGTTAAGTCCAATGGTAATTAGCTAAAGCAGAAACATGTCAAGCCACATATACACACACACACACATACACACACATATGTGTGTGTGTGTGTGTATGTACATACATATATAGTGATATATAAAACCAGTAAGATTTTTTTGTTTTTCTCTTCTCTTCTCTTCTCTTCTCTTCTCTTCTCTTCTCTTCTCTTCTCTTCTCTTCTCTTCTCTTCTCTTCTTTTCTTTTCTTGAGACAGGGTTTCCTTTTGTAACCTTGACTGCCCCCTGGAACTCACTCTAAACCAGGCTGGCCTCGAACTCACAGAAATCTACCTGCCTCTGCCTCCCAAGTGCTGGGATTAAAGGTGTGGGTCATCAGCCCAGGATAAGATTCCTAAGATTCTTAACAACAAAATGATTTTTTTTTTCAGAAAACAAGATTAGCTTGATCGTCTAGATTTTGTTTCTTTATTTTTTTGAGACAGATTTGTACACTGTACCTCAGGCTAGTCTGAAACTCATATTTAGCCCAGACTGGCTTTGAACTTGTAGAGAGACTCCTATCACAGCCCTCTAGCACTGATATTATTTCCGAGCACTTATCTGAATTGCTGTAGTTTTATATAGTAGAACACTCAAAATCTATACTTCACAAAATGAGATACTTAGATTGCAATATGACTACAATTCTCCTTTCCTTTATCTAGACAACTATGCTATTGAATATACTAAGAAAAACGTTCTTGCTAAGACAGGTAATAAGTAAGAAAACACCTACAGAGGACTTAGTTTCATACAGTGCTCTAGATAAACAAATTGACTAAATAAAATATTCAATGACTTCAATAAAGCAACTGTTGAAAGATAATTACCCAGGACTCCTATCTCTGCCATGTCCTGTCTACTTCCATCGTTTTATAGACATTAGAATTGCCGATATTCAGATTTAAACGAAGATTTTTTTTTCATCGATTTTTATTCCTCTTCTGGTGTTTAAATCCACTCTGGGGCAAACCCATACGTGGATTCAAATCCCCTATTTCAAAATTTCCTATCAATGAAAAGGTCTCTCACCTTGTGGATCCCATTCTAGTGTGTGACAGACTAAGGACGACTAAGATCCCTCTCTGTTGTGGTTATCCTTGGTCAGACTACCATTGGTAACACATCCTTAGCAGTGTGCTGAGCTTCCAACCTCCCTTTGCCCTTCAAAGCTTCCAGTATAACAGGAATGAGAAACTAGATGTCACAGAAAACCACCATGGAGTTAGTATATGAGTGAATTTCAGAAAAGATAGAAAAAGCTGCTGCGAATATAGGAGGCCTAATACCATTGAACATAATACTGTACGGACTCAAGAAGTGCCATGAGAGACTGTATCAAGGGAATAGAATGTTGGTAAGGATTCTGGGAAGGCGTGTGGGAGGAAGCGCCCCTCCCTCCCCCGGCTAAGATCTGAAGTGTGATCACAGACATATCTGAAAAAAGCTAGAAGACTTAATGGATGGACATAAAAACACGGCTCCTTAAAGTAACTGAAATAATATTCCAGGGACACAGGATGTCAGTCAGGTAAAGGGGGGAAGGGTGAGAGGGAACAGGGGTGAAGGGATTAGGGGATGCAGAGGTGAGAAGATACAGGCATGAGAGGGATCTGTGTGGGCAGATGCGCAGATGAAGCAGGAAAGCGCTTTCAGGGCTTCTGAGGGCATTTCAATACAGAGTAGAATGAGTGATTAACGAGCAAGCTTTAACCTGAGGGGAGGTAATCAGCTACAGGTTGTTTTTCTTTTATCTGTTCTTCTGTTGATATGAACCTGAACCCCATTTTCTAAGGTTATAAAGAGCAGAACTCACTCTTCTAGTTGTGTAATTTAAGGAAAAGAAATTTTTAAGAAAAAAAAAAACAAGAAAACATGAGTATACAGAGCCGGGATCATGCGGGTTGGGAGTGGAGGGGGTGGTGCTTAACAGCGGGTGCATAGCTGACACTAAAAGGTACTTGAGAAGTCCCAGTGGATTGTGGGTAAATCTGGTCACCTACTTGTCTTGTCTGTCAAGACACAGGTAAGCATGGTTGGGGGAATTACCCTAATGGGGAAATTTTCTGTCAATAACTGACAGACTACTCATGTCCAAACTTGATTTCACAACTTACGCTGATACTAATGTATGAGTACAATTGCACTCTTAGTCTTTGTAAGAGAGACATTGTTGTGCTTTAACTGGAAATACCCCATAAATTACTGTATAAAAATTCCTTTATCTTTCTCACCTTTCAAGATTTTAAAACGTGGAAATTGCTTCAGTCCAGAACTGTTGAGTATTTTGGAATGCACATCTGTGAGGACTAGCCAATTACTTCTCCGGAGGTTCTGAAATAAAAATCAAGCCAGCTTCTTGGGTGACCACACCGTGAGGACTCGCACTCGGCATAAAAGCACTGGTGCAGTAAAGTAGGTCCTTTCTTAGAAATGGAACAGACAGAGCACTCATGAATTATTCACGCGACCTGTGCCCATGTCAACCCCTGATGAATAATTAAAATTAATCTCATTACAGAAGATTTCATTACATGATAATTTGATTAAATGAGGAACTGGCTCCCAGATGTTACCTTCCACGCCATCTTTTAAATAATGCTGCTGATGACGCAGGCTTTGCTAGGCATCAGTGGGCCTGTAGGAGTGTGAATTATTTATTGACTCCTGCCATGGTGCTGATAATAAATGCTATCGATCACAACTATGCATTAACCTTCCTCAAAGTCACACTTTCCCCAGATTTCTGATATTTTCACAAGTCTCTAATGGAAACTCAGGATCTCCAATTTGTTAACTGTTTCATAAAACAGAGGGTGGCTTAATGGAAATTTTGATTCAAGTCACCTGTGAATTTTATAGAGTAAGCATATCAAGGGATCACAGAATTAAAGCTGAAACTTGGGAAAATAGAGAAAGGGTATTCTAGTCACAACATTGTTTCTGGTTCAAATAAGTTCAACTGTGTGAATGAGCCAAATAGCATTACAAATGGAACTTTGGAATTTTGTTTGATTTGTTTATATGAAGTAACTTGGAAAAGTCTCCTAAGCAAAGGTGCAGTTTTTTTCTTCCTTCCTTTCTTCCTTTCTTTGTTTCTTTCTTCCTTCCTTTTTTGCTTTCTTCCCCTTTCTTCCCTCCCTCCCTCCCTCCGTCCCTTCCTTCCTTCCTTCCTTCCTTCCTTCCTTCCTTCCTTCCTTCCTTCCGTCCTTCCTCCCTCCCTCCCTGCCTTCCCCTTCCTTCCTTCCTTCCTTCCTTCCTTCCTTCCTCCCTCCCTACCTCCCTCCCTCCGTCCCTTCCTTCCTTCCTTCCTTCCTTCCTTCCTTCCTTCCTTCCTTCCTTCCTTCCGTCCTTCCTCCCTCCCTCCCTGCCTTCCTACCTTCCTGCTTTTGCCAACAGATACCATAAGCCACAGGCTTTAGTACCACACCCTCCACTCCTACATCCCACAGTAGAGTCAGTAGAGTCGTTTGAACGTGAGAATGTCCCAGAAGACACTTACTTGCTTACATTTAGTTAAATAAGGAACTGGCTCCCCGAGGGTATCATCCATGCCCTATTGTGTAAGATATATGCCATTTGTAAACAAAAAGGTATTTTATTTATTTATTTGTTTGTTATTTTCTCTTGCTGTGTCTCTGGTGCTGGAAATGGAGCCTGGGGCTCTGTACATGTTAGACAAACAACACTCCACCACTGAGCTACACCACCCACCGATAGCTTATTTGCTTCTTTAGTCCATGGTTTCTGGAAATACAAAGATCTTAAAAAAGTGTTAGTGATTCAGATTCCCCTCTGGGATGTGTAACACTAAAGTCTGTCTGGAAAGTAAGTTCTGATTTTCCACCTAGTTTACTTTATGTGAGACCTGGGAAGAAGTGGAGTTTGAAAATTCCTCATACTTTTCCTTATGAAAAGGCGTTGTACCACTTATGGGCCTCTAAACTTAATGGGCCTGACCCAGGGAGAAAACCTCTGACTACAAAGCCCTTTGAACTGCCATAGCATTCACATCAACTCCATCGACTCATGCAGGTCACCACATTAACTCATAGGGTCACCGAATCTCAGAGGTAGAGCATCCTTTGAAAAACATGTACGTTGTTTCTTTACCCAGTGTCTGAACTCCTTGTTAAACCTTTAGTAAATAAGCACTCTTAACTTGGTTTTCCCTAGGGAAAATATCCACAGCTTTGCTGGGCAGGTACTCTGTGTTCAGTCAGCTACCAGGAAGAGGAAAATTAAATTGTATATGTTCCCAATTTGAACCATCTATCTATCCCTACCTTTTCTCTGTCTCACTACTTCATTTAATGAGCACTCCTGACTTTAACTAAACTCATCTACTTTCCTTGGTTTAGTAGTAGTTCACTTCTGATTAGCTGAGGCTCAACTTCTCCATCAGATTATGTCTCATCTTTAGAATCAGTCCCAAACATATTAGAATAATTATTTGGCATATCACAATCATTCATTTCAATAACTAATTTAGCATGTCTTTAATCCCAGTGCTCAGGAAGCAGAGGCAGATGGATCTCTCTGAGTTCGAGGCCAGCCTGGTCTACAAAGCAAATTCCAGGACAGCCAGGACTACACAGAGAAACCCTGTCTCGATAGATAGATAGACAGACAGACAGACAACAGATAGATAATAAATAGTAATTTTCATAGTTATTCTGTTGTTTGTAACATGACAGTTTCTATGTAGGTTTATATTAATTATTGTGATGGTCTTATAAATAGTGAAGAATCAGAGTTTATTCAAATTTGTATTTCCTACTTACTTGTTTATGAATACCAGATAATTACCTAGACTTAATGGCTACATTTTCAAATTATTCACTGGAGAACAAAATTGATGAATTAGTTACAAATCTAGGCCTTTTGAGAAGTACCAAGTACCATGACATTTCAGTCTATCAGAATTCACAGCGGCTTGTAACCAGATACTATGACTAAACAAAAATAGATAGTCACTCCTGGGAGTGTACACACCACAGATGCAATTTCTTAGCAACCCAGTGAAGACTGCCTCTCCCTGAACCATTCCCTTCAACTGGGGTTCATAGCCTGTGCATTCACAATAGGGAACAATATTGGTTTTGTTTTAGGTTGACTAAACTATAAAAAAGATATCAGTAGACTGGGAGAAAAATTCTCAACTCCAAATTCTAACTGGAATGTGAATTTTTTTCTTTCACATATTGTTGTTATGGAGTATTTTTTCCCATTCCTTCCCAGTATCTGTGGAAATCTTATAGTAGCTACTGAAGAACTTTAAAATACAAACTAGTGAATGGGTCTGCTAGTGTCTATGTGAGTCGTATGATGTGTCCTATTGATGAGAAAGGTGAGCCTGAGGTAGAAAAGGCGGGGAAGCCTGACAGTGCTGAGAGGTTTGGATGCTCTACACACAGAGGGGACCACCAGGCTATGATACAGCACAGCTGATGTCTCACTGACACTCAGGGAAGCTAGAACTTGAATATAGGACTTCAGAACTCAATCATGTCCCTCCACGGCCTTGGTTTCCTATTAACAATACTTAGACAGAGACAGGAGGGTGCGTAGAAAAGGGCCAGAATGGGAACATTTCTTTGTACCCACTAGTCCTCTGTGTAAACTGATTCAGATTTCCATGTTTTTGTAGTTAATGCCAAATGGAGCTTTTATCTAAACTGTCTATTTCTACAAGAGCACAATTTCTACAAGCCAGATGCTCACCTGCGACAGGAAAGTACTTTCTGTAAAAATCTGTGGATTTATTATATCAATCCACTTCTAAGATTTAAAAACTCACAAGTATTGGGTCTTTAAAGAAATCACTTCTATCTCTCTCTCTCTCGATCCCTCTCTCTCTTTCTCTGAGCATGTGTCTATGTGTGCATAATGTCACATACATGTGTGCTTAAGCACATGAGTACAGATGCCCCATGTGTGTAGCTGCCTAGAGGCTCTAGAAGAGGGCATCTGATGCCCTGGTGCTGGAGTCCTCAGTGACTGTGAGTTGTCCAGCATGGGGACTGTTAATCAAACGCAGATCCTCTGAAAGAGTAGCAAGCACTTAACTTTGAGTTCTGTCTCTCCAGCCCAGACAGTGGGTCTTCAAATGACAATTTCAAATACCCTTTCTAATGTTTCTTAGCTATTTGTCCAAAAACCACACTTAATTGTATCTAATTGGTGGTGGTATTTTATAATATTTATCTAGAAGACAATCAATAATTAAAATAAGTGATATGTCATAGAGATATTTTACTTCTACACACAGACACACACAGAGATACACATATATACACACATACACACATACTCTTCTCAGAAGCAGCTGGTCACTTATATCACTTATTTCTCTCCAGAGAATGCTGGTAAGTGCTACTGTTTACTGAGTAGAAAGCATAAATTAGAAGATTGTCTACACATTTCTGAATGAATTCCTGCAGCCAAATGCAGAAGAGCTAGTATTTCCCCTCATGATGAACAAAAGGGTACTTAATGAGTTTTATTAATGTTCATTCCTACTATTGTATAGTTAGAAATGTCATAGCCAGCACTAAAAAACCTATATCTATGTGACTCCAAATGATGTTTTAGGTGTTCTAAATTCCTAGCCTATATTATCTCACTTAGTTCTTAAATAACCTAACCTACTGTGTGAACCTGGTTACTTTTAGAATCTCTAATCATGAGAAAATTAAGCACAATGAGACTTAATCATCTTCCTGATATTAAATCTTTGGGTTTTGACATCTTCAAGTTAGACTCCTTGTTATTTTTGGTAAATAGTTGCCTTCACAAAGACTAATTCACCCAGGAGAATATATTGGTTTTGTAGTGATCCCAGTCTTTACCAAAAGTCACTGGGGTGACCCATTGGAAAGTGAGGCTGCTATTCTCTGAGAATTTTCTCCATTTCACATTTCCTGTCCTGCTAGTCTACCCTCTACTGCCTAGACTGCAGCACGGTTCTCTGACCTGGCCTCAAGGTGTGGAGCACTCTCCTCACACATCCAGGAAGCAGTCTGTGTGCGTTCATTTTGGACAAGGTGAGCACTATCATTGGGTACATTGGGTGTCCTCCTTACAAATGCTCCATATAAAGGATCAGCATTGCCAGTCTTATGCAGGTCATTTACTGAATCAGAGCAGCACTTTTGACTTTAGAATTTAAAAGCCACAATCTGGAAGCAGAATTACCATTCATGAAATGCAGGCAATGGAGCTTACTTTTCCTGCTAACCTCAAGTTACACCGTCTGCACAAAGATGGAAACACCGCCCTGCCCTCCTCACCCTTGCCCCAGCTTCCTGGCTCAATAAGAAGAGTTCTCTGGGGGATTTCAACTACTGAGTGAAGCTTTGAGGTCACAGGAAGATGTAAGAAAGAACTCTAGAGCTGGGAAGAACAGTGACAACATATCCAGTCAAGAGGCAAGGACCCAGTTCCAGCAGGTCAACAAGATCTGGTACACCAGGGGACAGGGACAAAGACATTTGTAGAGTAAGATCCAAACTGTTGTTTACAAGCAATATTAATGCTGAAACTAGCAAAATCTCCACACCAATACAATATTTTATTTCTGCGGAAGTCGAAAGAAATGCCCATGGATTACCTAGTGTCAGTCATGACAATACAGTTACAGCTTATGGACCCCATGACATTCTTTAAAATGCGCCAAACTTTACCCCAGACTGACTCTGGAACCATTCTGCCTATGGCAGAGGTATAGGTCAACGTAGACTCTATAGGTGAGAAAATGAGGAAGAACAGAGACTGCACATCCTGCCTATATTTGAACCTGCAAATGGTTCAAGAGCTCATCAAAATCCTTCCAGGGGTGGGTCTATGAGTCACAGGAGCTGATGGAATCCACTCTACAAGCAGGCTCAACATTACAATAGAAGTGCCCCTGAAGTAGCACAATAGCTACTGAGAGAGAAAAAAGGAGAAGATCTGGAGCAAATCCTCTCTACCTGTATTCATGTTTCTATTCACACCTTTCAGCTAAAGCAACAGGAATCTTAAGGCACCTCCACCCACGGTCGCCTTGCAGATAGTAGGTGCTTTCTTCCCACAAGGGCAGAGCTGAGTAACTGCAGCTACCAGGAGACAGCAGAAGCCCCCATTGTTTGGCTGAGTCCAGAAAAAGCCAGCTGACTTCTACCCTAGAGATGCAAACATATACATAAAAATATGTGGAGGAGTGAAGTGCTTAAGTTGTGGTGCTAGAAAAGTCAGAACGTGCCTGGCGCTGGTGGCGCACACCTTTAATCCCAGCACTTGGGAGGCAGAGGCAGGCGGGTTTCTGAGTTCGAGACCAGCCTGGTCTACAGAGTGAGTTCCAGGACAGCCAGGGCTACACAGAGAAACCGTGTCTCAAAAACAAAACAAAACAAAACAAAACAAAACAAAAAAAAGAAAAGGCAGAACGTAAAACTGTTATACAGCACAGAGGAAGTCAGTCAGATCACAGAACTGAGGGCACAAACAACAGTAGTTTTGATAAATAGAAATGGTCTACACCAATGTGACACAGTCCATTTCTCCAGATAGATAGATAGATAGATAGATAGATAGATAGATAGATAGATAGATAGATAGATA